>JAAGNO010022002.1:0-10917 GCA_033439905.1 Ceryle rudis
CCCCTACAGGCAGCGTGCCCCACCTCCCTCCCCGCCCCGTCTCATCCCGTTTATGGGACTTCTGAAGTAACTGAGGCACCTTGTATAAGGGTTTTTTGCAACTACTGTATAGCAGGATTTTCCAGTTTTCCTAAGTGGCAATTCGTGAAGCTTTTTGTACTTCATGAATAATTATGGAACCATTTTTTTCTCAAAAAAGGCAATGTGATTTTTGTCTAGTGATCATGGGAAGAGGTAGTGTGCAAAATGTATGTTTACACTTGGAAATTCAGGGTTTTTTTTTTTTTCTATTTGCCTTATTCTGGTATTTTTGTAAATAGTATTCACTTATTTAACGATGTTTTAAATTTAGCCATATGCGTGATGCCAATGGAATACAGTATGTGGACGTGCTCTAAAAATGCCACTGATGAAGACCTGCTTGCAAATTTACAGTCATTACGTAATCAGCTGAGGAGAACTGAAAAAAACCTACAAACTGTAGAGGAAGAGCTTTCCAGGTAGAACTGTGTTTGGGAATAAGAACGGCCTGTCTCTTGTAGTGTAAATCTGTCATATTCATTGTAATGGATTATTGCAAGTAGCTCCTGTTGTGCTTTTCTTTTGAATACTCTTATTAAGCAATTTTAAAATAGTAAAGAAAAAAAAAAGATGTAGCAAGTTTTTTATTCTCCATCTTAGCACTAGTACAAGTGAACATTACGGCCATTGCTTCAGTGAGGCTGTAGGCTCCTGGGTGGAGGACCTTGTTCAGCCTAATTGCAACTACCAAGGCTTTTCCAACTGTAAGAAGAATCTCTGTAAAACATCTTGCCAGGACTTGCAAAGAAAATCCGAGGTAAATATTGCACTTCATTACTTATTTTGATTACTTTGGTTTTCTATTCTCTGCTACGCTTATGAATAATTTGTTTGCTTTTAGGGCTTGGAGTTTATACATTTTAGCATTAAGCGATTATATAAAAGGGAGCACTCTTAAATGTGGTATGATTTAAATACATTTGATCTGCAGAGTTTCCATTGATGTACATATTGCTTACATAATCATATAAGTGTGTGTAAAACTTTTTTTTTTGATGTCTAGTCCTCTTCAGTATCCACAACCTCTGATAAAACTATGGAAGCAAATGAACGTCTTAAGGAGAAGTTGAATGCCCTTCAAGAGCAAAATGCATCTTTGACTTTGCAGAACCACTATCTAAACAACAGAGTGGAAACAATGAACTTTGAATTGGTGCAATCAAAAACAAGAGTAGGTATCTTTAGTGGATTCATCAAAAAGAAAAACCACTCCCAAATGCAAGAAAAATGCCCCAGTGACCACAATTTCTGAGTTTAACTCCAAGCAGAATATGTTGGGGTTTTTTTTGTTGTCTTAATCTATCTAAATTCAGTATTTAAACTTTAATGGTTTGGGGTTTTTTTTCTTTTTCTTTTTTCTTCATAATATTCAGCATTAATCTTGGAACAGTATAGTTTGGAATCTATTTCTTCATGAGCAAAACAACTATATTAATTATGAATTCTATCTATTCATGTTCCAAAGTTTAATCAAAAATCAGTAAGTTATGGAATGAAGAAAACATTATGTAAGAAAATAAGTCAGTAATGTGTTTAGTACCCTATGCTCAGAAGTCTGAGCTACATTAAGAGTAATGTGTTGACCTTTCAGGTTGGATTAATATTGCTATTTTTAAGAAAGTGACAGTGAGTTAGAAATATTGTTTATAATAAATCATAACTAATTTTTTGGGAACAACTGTATTCTTGCATTTGGCTTATATGTAACATAAATAGAACACAGCTATGCATAGTGCTTTTTGTTTGAGATACGTTATCTCCATGACAGTACAGATGAGTAGATAAACAAAATGTTTGACTGTCTGACGTGGAAGGAACAAATAGTGGAATATAGACTTTTGGGGAAAAGCAAGAGACAAGGTCAATATATAAAGGAATAAAACTCTGCTAGACATCATTTCACACTGGAATGCTGCTAGGAAACTGGCAGGATGTTAAATGAGAGAAAATTGGAGGTCAGTTTGTGTAGATGAGCAAGCATCTTCTACAGTAAGGTTAAGAACACTGTGTCATTCAGTAAGCAGATTGTTCTTATGTGTCTGATCTGACAGGTATATATGCAAATGTTAATGAAACCCCTAATATGTTTGTATTTCAGATTTCTTATCTTGAATCGACTTTAGACACAGGTTCAGTCAGTATTCCAAAGCTGAAAGAACAGATTGTAAACTTGGAAGCAGAAGTTTCAGCTCAAGACAAAATTCTGAGGTAATAAGTATACTTTTAAATCAACATTTTACTGTGGTCTGCTTGCTAGTCCAGTCTCTTCTTGGATACGATATAATTATCATTACTATGTGAGTAATGTAATCTGGGGCTTGAAACTTTCATTTCAGAGCCATATATAGGAGGAAGGTGTTTTATTTTGTACTGAATGTAATTTCAGGAAATGGAGCAAATGTAATAAGGACTGGTAAAAGAAACCCATTTATAATGTATGCTAAACACAAATGTGCCCCTATAACTGGCTAGAGTAATTGTATGCTACACGAATGCATATCTTCTGGAGTAAACAAGCTTATATATTTGCAAACGTGACTGTGCAGTGCATAGCATCAAGGATTCTCACCTGGAGTACTGCGTCCAGCTCTGGAGCATCCAACACAAGAAGGACAGGGACCAGCTGGAATGGGTCCAGAGGACGGTCACGAAGATGATCAGAGGGCTGGCTGGAGCACCTCTTCTGTGAGGACAGGCCGAGAGAGTTTGGGTTGTTTAGCCTAGCGACCTTATTGTGGCCTTCCAGTATCTGAAGGGGGCCTATAAGAAAGCTGGGGAGGGACTTTTTACAAGGGCATGTAAGTGATAGGATGAGGGATAGTGGCTTCAAACGGGAAGAAGGTAGATTTAGATTAGAAATTAGTGTCCAGTTCCTCACTGTGAGGGTGGTGAGACACTGGAACAGGTTGCCCAGGGAAGCTGTGGATGCTCCACTGCTGGATGTGTTCAAGGCCAGGTTACCTTGAGCAACCTGATCTAGTGGGAGGTGTCCTTTTCTTGCCCATGACAGGGGCATTGGAACTAGATACCTTTAAGGTCCCTTCCAACCCAAACCATTCTGTGATGAATCAGGGCAAATGAACAAATAAAGCTAATGGAAGCAGTGTCCAGAGGGTGTCAGGAAGACTTACTTGACTGTCAGTTTCTTACAGCCTCATCCTATATAATATTCAATTAATATCTCAATAATCTGTCTTCCTAAAAAAACCCCAAAAACCAAAACCAACCAACCCAAAAAAAAAACCCATGAAAAAAACAACAAAGCAAACTTCATTTATATTGTAGTGTTGTTTCCCATGTGTATTCTGACCAGTCATTCCCATTGCCAGAAAAATGGTGGTTTCTATGGTCAGATCTTATGACACAAGGTCAGCCATCTGCGTCCTTGGCAGTTAGCACACTTGATGCCTGTTGATGAGGTTTGGACACCACTCCAGACTGAAGACATACTTCTGGGGAGTCTGGAGACTGTGGGTGCTCCAAACCTAGTTTTGAGAGCCACAGCATGTTTGACAAGTGCTGCTTAAATGTCATGTGCTGAAAAGGAAAAAAACCTAATTTCTTTACATAAAAGTTTCTACTTTTTAATTATGCTTTGTTTATTTGCTAGAGATGCAGAAGATGAACTAGATCAAAGCCGGAAAACAGGAATGGAAAGAGAAAGCATGTTGCAAAGATATAAAAAGAACTATAAAAAACTGAAAATGGAGTTAATTGACCGAAGCAAGCAAGGAAAGAGGTAGCTAAACAATTTTAATAAATTGAATGCAGAATAATAGTGCATAACTGTTTATTTTCAATGTCAATTATTTCTCTGCTTTAAGGATTTTGTGTTGGTTTTTGGTTTGTGGGTTTGTGTTGTTTTTTTTTTTTTTTTTTCTTTTTAAATGAGCAAGTTGTCTGTGAAGGTACTTGTTGTTTAAATAGACACTTTTTAAATCCTGACATTTACTGGCAGTTGCAGGCTGATGTAATACACTAGTAACCAGTTTATCACCTAGTTTTTCCCTTCAGAATAGATGTACTGCAGTGGAGAGCTGAAACTTGTCCAGAAAGTTTTTTTCCTGAATTATTTTTACTTTGTCTTGCAAGAACCTACAACATATGTTCAGTACTTGGTATTCATCAGTACTCAGTGCTGTATTTTTGGGGGTGGTGTGAGGAAAGTGATAGAAACACAACTTAATTGAGAACTTTTTTTTTATGTTCTCCTTAATCTTATCTGTCTATATGGTACTGTTGAAAAGGGTGATGTAATTCCATCCCAATCCCCATTTCCCTTTTCTGTTGCCTCATTTAGCATAGTGGTTGTGTGGCTACTGGGAGAGTTTGGTTGGTTGGTTGTTTTTTGGTTTTGTTTTGTTTTGGGTTTTTTTTTACTGTTGGAATTGCCATATACAATTCTATCACCTCCAAAATATAATTTTGAAGAAATGATAGAAATAAATAAGAAGATTCCTATCTGCCCAATTCATTTAACTGTATTATCTGGGACAAAAAATGACTGAATTAATGACTTAGGAAAAGTATTTCTTGACCCTTTGGAATGCAAAACCCTTATTCGGCTTCTCTATCTGCCCATGAAACTACCCCTAACCTTCCTATATCTAGACAAGTGGAAATGCTGCAGGGCTTGTGCTACCATTGAATAAATGTGTTGATTTATGTTCACTGTTCATTCAGAGCATGAGGGCTTGGAACTAGCTGTACTTAGTTACTAGTTGCAAATATAAGTATTTTGGTACCTCGGAAAAACTGAGCCTTTGCCAGGTGTTAGGCAACCTATGGTGTTATGGCTAGGCTAGTATTAACAATTATTACAGTTTGCTTTTAATCAGTAATTATAATCACTTACTATTCTTTGGCCAAGCAAACTCAAGTGCTTTAAACTACCTCTATTTTGTTTTTTTTATTCTGAAATCCCTTTCTCCCCTTCTCTGAATACTTTTGCCATCTCCAGATGGGCAGTGGTCCTCAGAATGAGAAGCAGCGATCTGAGGCTTGGCTGTACTTGGATGAGGCGCTTGCCCCATTCTCACAGTTCTGTTACTGGAAAAGGAGCAAATGTTACTAAGCAGTGGCAATTCTTGTGTGTTTGTGTTGGGTGTCCTGAACAGACTGTGCACCTGAGTTGTGCCGAGGTTACTGTTCCAACATCTTCTGTAGTGAGTGATGACAGGGGAAAGTAAGAAAGGGGCAGGGCTGCAGAGTGATAGAGCCAAATAGTAGGCAGTCTGGGTTGCTGCTTTGAACAATTGCTCACCTTATATTGTCTTAGGCTCACCTTCCTTTACTATTATTGATGTTATTTCTTCATCATCCTCCAAATTATTTATCCTTTGAACAGTTCCTGTTATTTTCACCATAATTCCATCATGAGAGCCCTCTTTAGTATCAAAATCTTCCCTTTAAGCAGTTTGTATTTTAAGGAGCGCTGCTGTCTGCTGCTTCCTTGTGTGCTATCTTGGGCCCTAAACAAGGCTTTTACTGGTAGGGACAGGAGGATGATTTGAATCAAACCCCTTTTGAAGGGGAATCAAAAGTGGTTATTTTATATTCTTAGTTTTAATGAAGTTTTGTTTGTTAATATGCAAAAATAGGATTTAAAATTCATATATGCTTCAAGTAAAACTTTTATCTAGGGCTTGGGAAGTTGGAATAAGTTACCTGGAGCAGTTAATTTAGTGGTGGATTTTAGGAATGGGGTGAGATAGTTAAATAACAACTGAAATTTGTGATTTTTATTTTATTTTTTTTTAAATTGGTCTGCTTCTTTGCAGAGCAGAACAGCAAAGAAATGAAGCTTTGTTGAATGTGGAGGAGCTGACAAGAACTTTCAAAAAGTATAAAGAAAAAGTAACTGAAGAATTAGAAAAGGTAAGAGTTTTTTCTTCACTTGTATTTGCCATGCTATTAGGATTTTTCTTCTTCCAATAAGCTAGGTAGCAAACTGCAATGGGTTCACCACTGGTTCAATTGTTTCTGCTTGTTGGTGGCAAAGCCCTAAGAGAGGTGGGATGGGGTAGGCAACTGTTGGTGCTGGTAACATCAGTTACCCAGTTTTAAACTGTCTTTGCAGAGACTGGCCAGTATGCATCTCTGAGGTATCCTAATACTGCTGCTGTCTCTTCTGTCTTGTGTTTGCCAGCTGGGAATTTTACATTTTAAAAGTATATGATCCTTTAAAAATAACTCTTTTTTTGACTCCATTTGTATAACCTGTGCAACGAAACATGAGCTAGAGAAGAGCTAAGATGAAAACAAAGTAATTTCCTAAAATTCCAGTGGTCAAAATTGCTAATGCTTCTTGCTTTGTGGGAGGAGAGAATACAGGCCTGAGACAATTAGCTCTTACAGAGAAGTTTTATTTGATGAGACTTTTCTTGTGGAATCAGATTCCCAACCATAAATATGCCCTAAAATGTTAAACCAATATAACGTTACTTTTTTCCCCAAAAGACAGGAAAAAAAAAAAAAATAGAACTTCTTTGCCCCTCTTCTTCACAACAGTGAGCAATAGAATTATCTACAGGCTTACTAGAAAGAAAAGAAGAAATAGCATAGAGTTTACAGTATTCTTTTAAAAAAAGCCTGTTGGCCAAGGAAGCTTAGATTATTGTTGTACAGTAATGAAAAAATTGCTTTTTAAGGTTAAAGCTGAAGAAGTTGTCTTGGGAAAACGTTTAATTAATTGTGAAAAAGAAAAAGAGAAGTTGAATGAAAAATGTGTCAGCTACAGAAAGGATTTAGACAGCCTGGAAGAGCAATTAAGGTAATGCAGAGGCTTCTGAAAATTGCTGTGTAGTTATTTGATGAGAAAATGCACATTACAGCTGTCACTGTGAACATGCTGCTCAGGTCATGTAGTTCAAATCGGGACCAGCATCAGCGGACACTTAACATCAGTATCAGCAATAAAACAGACAAAACGTAATACTGAACAGGTAACAAATGTTATTCTAAATTATTTCCTTTAACTAATCCTTAAAAGTTTTGTTGCCACATATTCACAGTAACAAGCAACACCCCAACAAGCCTTCTGGGAGCATAGGTTCCCTTTGCTCTCCCACAGCTGCTGCAGGTACTCAGGCTTTACATACACCCGTTCTGCTGCCTGCAGCCTGCTCACATGCATGCCAAGGAGAAAACTCCCGGGGTGCTTACGCCACCAGCGTGTGCGAGTCTCTACTTGTTGCACGCCATATTGTCAGTCCATGGCTAGAATGAAGCATACTCTTGGCACTGATGGTAAGGCTGCACTCAGGCCTGAACAGAGATGATGATGCTGGCTGCAGCTTCAGCAAGTGTCAAACCTGGTTTTGACCACCACTCTGTTCCCACTCTGTGGTCCTTTTCCACTGTTTCCCAAATTTTTATGCTCCTTGTACGTTTCTTCTTAAGCTTAACCCTCCTTTGTTTCAGAAGTCTTTTGGTAATTCCCTTGTTACTTTAATGAGGGAAGGCAACAATCAGCTGGTTGTCTTTATTAGGTTTTTTTTTTTTTAGGCCATTTTGGCAAGGGTGGGCAGTTTGTGAGCACTCTTACGCTAGCTTGAGCCTGTTTAATACCTTTCTGCTGCTGCTGGGGGTCTTTCCTCTAGACTGCCCTCTTTTCTCTGCAAACTTGCACTAGGTTTGGCACCCATCAGGACCTTTGATGAGCTAATTCAGATTCCTAAATTGACAGGTACCCAAAAAAGTAAATAATTTGTGATGGGTTAAAAATACAATTGGCTTACTGTACAGTCAGATATAGGGGAGAAAAAAAATAAGACCCCTTCCTCTTGTCAGTAGCAAAATATTGGACTAGCTCACTCTTAATACATTATCTTAATCCATTGTGTTATTAGATGTTATATAGTTATTTTATTTTGTTCTTAAATTTTCTTGGCTTCAGCTCAGTTAAAGCCACCTTGATATATTTCCTACCAGTGACTCTTCTGATAGTGCTTGAAACTTTATAAAATTGCTTAAGAACGAGAAACAATTTATTCTCTCCTTTTGTTTGCTGATAGTGGTTTGCATCTTGGTTCTTAGGAGCAGTGGAAGCCTAGTAAACCAGTGAAAACTTTTCTGTCCTCTTTACAGAGCCAATACTAGATCTTTAGAGGGAGAAGACTAGTAAAACAGTGTAGCTATGGCATGTTCATCTAGTTCTTTTAGCAGTGGAATTCCTCTATGTTGAGCTATACCTTTTAAATAGATGTACTTTTTTTTAGGCAATTAAAGGAAGAGAATTATAGCACAAAAGAAGATATTAAAACTCTAGAGGCAAAGAACACTGAAATGGTATCAATGCTGACTCAGTCTGATCAGAAGATCATTGAGCTTGAGAGTGAACTGAGTCAAAAAGAAATAGTGCTTCAGGAGAAAAATGCTCTAATAAGTGAAAATGCAGAGCTGAGAGCACTTACTGCACAGCAACATAACCGCTTGAAATTATGCTGTCAAGAAATTGAAGACTCAAGGGAAGAGCTCAATATACTAGAAACCATTATTTCCCAATTGTCTCCAAGTACATCTGAAGAGGTACAGTAACTGATACATCCTTAAAGTGTATTAAGTTTCTTAAACAGCTGACATTGCATGGAAATCCTGTTTACGCAGATTTCTTGAGAAATAATCTGCATAAAATCTTTGTTTTTCAAGAGGCATGCATTACCTGTTTTCTTAAATATTTTACTTTTGTCTTACCGTTAAAGAACAAGGAATTAGGTGCTTTGGAACTGATTAATTGGCAAGCAGTTAAAACGATACTTTCACTTCCTCTGCTCTATGTATTGATTCTTCACATGTCTGTGTATTCTCTAAAGCATTATGATGTCCTATTATAGGATACAGAGGTTCTGAGTAGAACAGTATCTTTCCCATACAGCAGACGCATTGTGTCACTCAGAGTTGATGTGTCAGTCTCAGAAGTGGAGAATTTAGAGTGGGACTGGTGTTTGTAGGAACTTTTTTTTTTTTTTTGCTGGGAGTGAGAATGCACAACTTCCCTGGCTGTGAGTGAACTTTTGATTTACCAGGATGAACCCTGGCTTATGATCCTGAAGCTTGTACTAGTGAAGTTTATCACTAAACAGACTGTGATTGTGAGAGAGTCATGTAAAAAACCCTGAAGTTGTGAACTGGCTGAAGTTACTAGAGGAACTGTTTGGGAAGTCAGGAAGGGTGAGAGAGACCAATGAGATTGAGTACAGATTGCATCAGATATCTTTATTTTTGAAGTACAAATGTGAGCAGTTGTAAAAGAAACAAAATCAAAAGTATGCTTTCTGTACAACTTTGGAATTGCCAGAGTAATTTCTGTTGAAGAGAATATAGTAATTTTGTATAAAAATGTTACTTTGGGCAGCTGTGATGATAGAAGTTTATTTGGAAGAACCTTAAAATTATTGGCCCCTTACACTTGCATTTTTCTGGAAAAGAAAAAAAAAAAGGAATTATTCTGGTCATTTAATGAAATATTCAGAAGCCTTTGAAACTTAAGGAAAAAATGGTATGAAATGCACTCATCAAAATCTGAAAGGAAGCATGATGTGAGAAGCTCAAAATATGGAATTACTGATAGTATCTCCATTTCTTTAATTTTTCACAGCAAAAATGTTCATGCTTCAGTACTTTGTGTACAAATATACCTAAAGGAATGGTCTCGGTTTCCCAGGGCCTTAATGTCTAAAATTGCTGCTAATGTGAGACAAACCTGCAGTGCTCTGCAAGCACCTGCTTAGGAGAATAATTTTAATGATCAGGTTATCCAAACTTTTAATGTCCTGGCATTTATGTGTTAAAATTTATATGCTATTATAACACATGAATTAATTGTGCCGTGAAGCAATAAGAAGTTGACTTTTGCATTGATTTTTGTTTTTCCTTGACTTGAAGTTTAAATGGCACCACTTGAAACACCAGCTATCCAGTTCCTCAACAAAAGAAGCCCTCTCTGAATCTTCTTGTGAATTGAATAAGCCTTTGATTGCAGACCTAAGGTATAACTTACAGAATTATGGTAATGAGCAGATAACAAGGTGGTATTGGAACCAGCGTGTAGAAGGAATATTAAATATTGTCTCCTTCTTTATAATAGTATTAAGCTGGCAATGAAAGAAGCAGAAATTCAAAAACCTCATGGAAACTTAACTATCTGTGCTGGAGCTGAGCATCTTTCTAATGATAATGAAGGACAAGAAAATAGCAGGTTGTGTGTCCTGGAAACAGAGCTGGTCAGATTGATCAGCGATCAAGGAGGAGGTAAGCTTACTGAAATAGCTGTGCAGTTCTGTCTGATTGATCCACAGAATAGGAATTTTTGGCAGGGTTTGAATTGTTTTTTATAGTGTTTTTTAAATACAACTGAGCTGACAGATATTCTTTGGTCGAACAGAAAGCATTTTGCCACTTTGGAATTCTGGAAATTATCATGTTCTCCAGGCACAATAATCTTCTTCCTTTTGCTAGTTAAGTTACTTGTTCGGCAATATCCAAGCTACGACTTCTATTGAAATAGAGCCATGTATTTTTTCTTATGCAGGTTATGCAAAGGTGTCTATATTTTCTTTCATTTTTTTTCTCTTTATCCTGCTGTTGCAGAATTTCTGCAATCATTTCGTCGATAACAATTCTGGTCTATGAAATTACTTCTGTCAAGGTTTAGGGTCAGGACAGCTGACTAAACTTAAACACTGTTAATCTCCCTCCCTCCTGAAAGGGTAAGAGAAAGGGAATATGGGAGAGACACAAATTAACACTGCTCTGAGAATGGTCTGCATACCAATCCTTGGTAGTAACTCTAAACATGGAGTGTTATCACTGCCAGCAGCAGACACTGCCTGTGAA
>JAAGNO010022002.1:15724-36117 GCA_033439905.1 Ceryle rudis
AGATCCTTTCCTTTTTTCAGAAAATTCTTGGCATTCATCACTGAGAAATCAGATCATTCAACATGTGAGAAGTTAGGCACTCAGAATTCCTGTTTTTTATTGTCATAGAGGCAGGAATTAATAAAGGCAAAGACAGAGAACAAAATCTGAAGGGAGAAAATAAGAATTTTCTGAGAAATAGAGTAAAAAGAGAGACTGAAAGAAAAGTAGTTCAGTAAATTACAAATGAAAAATCTTTGTTACATTTATTTTTAAAACACTGACCAGCTTAGAAAGCAAGACGACAGAAACTGGGGCTGATAAAGTTCCTGTTACTACTTTCCTCACCTTATAAAGCACAACTTGGTGATGAATTATGAGAGTTGAAAATGTAATGCAAATAAATTCAGAGACAAGTTTTTTGGAATCATAGGTGTGATTCTGTGAATGAAGAGAAAAGCTGATGCAAGTGCAATTAAAAATGTTTTATTGTAATGGAAAATAAATGTATTTTCAGGTTCATTATTTACAGAAAGAAATAAAACTAAAAGATCAGAATATTCGGGACACAAGTGAACAAAACATTCTCCTACAGCAGACTTTGCATCATCAGCAACAAATGTTACAGCAAGAAACTATTAGAAATGAGGAGCTGGAAGACAATCAAATTAAACTTGAAAAACAGGTACAGTATGGTGAGACGTGTCTACATAAAGACAGATATTTAAATACTTTCATATGTTTTTGTAATACCTTTAAAATATGAATGTTTCTTTAATAACTGAGTTCATAGTTATCATTTTAGATATATCTAAAATAAAGAGTTTAGGAGTTTGTCTTAAACCAGCTTCTGTGCTACCAGAAACTATAGTTAGCAGCAGAGTGGCTAAACACTTGAAAATTCAAACCCTAGACAGCAGTTAAGGAGAGGTGGATTGAAATTCAGAAAGCTGAATATTGTTATATTTACTAGAAACTATTTATAGTCTTCCAAATGTGACTGCAGTGTTCTTGCTCTAAGCTGTATACAATTTTAGACTATAAAAAGAAGTTTTCTTAATTTTTGCTATGTGAGTCGCAAGACAAGGATGCGTATTTCTCTATGTAACTTAAAAGTGCCAACGCTTTTTAAATACCATTTTAAATAGGTATCCAATTTGGAACAAGCGCTTCAGAAGCAAAAAGCAGATGCAGAAGATGAGCTGAGAAAGGCAGAAGAAAAACTTCACCGAGCTGCTCAGGAAGCAGCTTTAAATAGACAGAAGGTGGATGAACTTAATAGTACAATCAGGTAGGTTTAGAATAACTGAGAGGTATATTCTGCAGATACACGTATCGATAAGAAAGATTATTGTCTGAAATAGTATTCAGCCATGTAGTCATACAATTCAGTCCCCATATGAGCAAAGAGTGGAAATCGGAAGGGGGTTTTCTTATTAGCAGAGGCATGAGTTTCTGGAACAGTCTTCCAATGCAATTAACTGTGTCCTGGCAACATATTTAGGCTTAAGATGGCACTTCACAATGCAATTAAATTCATAAATATATTAAGTTCCTTTTAATTCTAGATAGTATATTCTAGGAGGGCTTGGTAGTGATAAAGAATATGGCTTTGATTTTGAGAAAAGCCTGCTTGACTTGACTTTTTTTATTCCTGTTTTACTTAAAAATGCTTGTTGTTGTAGAGCTTGTAAGGACGTACATATTTCCCTTTTGTTATTCCAAGATTCATTTAGTTCTGGTCGCTTCTTTGATTTAGACAGATTAAATCCGAGATGGATCAGTGTAAGAATGAACTTACTGGTATGGAAAAAGAAGTAGTGCAATTAAAACGAGATGGTGAAGACAAAGCGATGCAGATAAATCAGTTGGATATTACCTTGGAAGAAACGCGATCTGAGCTCAGTAAAAAGGCAAATGAAGGTAATTCCGCAATTTTGTTTCCCAGGCTTCCTCTTGTCATGCTATTTTGCTGTCTGTATTTACTTTTTTGCTATTTCTTCTGTTTTATAATCAAGTCCATGAGAGTAAAAATATTTTCACTGAGGGATTTTTTTTTTTAAATGTTGGAAAATCCATAGTTTTTAAAAGAAAACAAAACCACACCAAAACCACAAACAAACAAAACTCCCAAACAAAAAAAGAACCAACCAACCAAAAAAAAAAAAAAAAATCCCCAACCAACCACAAACCTATTCCCCCACAAACAAACCCCTCCACTGCCAAAACCTCAAAAAAAACCCCCCAAACGTTTTTTTAACATACCTTTGCAAATTCTCACTTCTGTAGGGTGTACCTTTACCCCATGTGAAATGAGTAAGTAGTTTTCCCTGTAAATTGGTAATGCAGATTCTTAGTGTCGTAATCAAGCAAGACACATAGATTTAATAAAGGCATATGTTACTTGTAAAAATTTGTCCCTTTATAAGAAAGGGAAAGCCCCACAAGAGAGTGTAGGAATATAACAAACTTTCCAATCTCTCCTCCTCCTCCATGTAATTTTACCATCATTTTAAACTAGAGGCATACTAGCAATTCTGCATTCATTTTCTGTAGCTTGGTTACTGTGTTGTCTCTGTCCTTTCCCCTTGGCCAAATGTTTTTAGATACATCCTCATATTTCAAGTCATTTATAGATTATGAGCTGAATAAAGCCAGCAAAGATTCAGGTGCCATGAAAAGGTTGTTATATAACCTCAGATGTCATTGTTGTTCTAGATTTTCTTAAAAATACTGGAAAATTTCTTCTGACCAACAAGTGCTAGTAGGCAGTGGCATTGCATAAAGACTCTGACTTACTGATTAAACGTTTTGTGTTTTGTGGTGTGTGTCTCTGTGTAAAATAGTGAATGATTTAGAAGATAAGTTGCTTCAAAGTGAGACTTGCCACAGGGAAGCCTTGCAGAAAATAGCAGAACTAGAATCTGCATTACAGAATGCCAAAGGAGAGTTAAAAATCACTTTAACACAGATTCAGGAATTGCAAGATGCATTAAAGAATGCACAGTCCTCTCTGGAGGAGAAGCATGTTGCTGTTGTGGATCTAACAACTGAACTCAGGTAAGCTGGTATCTTTTCCATCAAGAAAACTTAGTTGTGTTAGTTTTTTCCTTAAGGATAGCAACTAGTTTGAATGGTCTTTCTTTTCTTAGCAGCGCTCTGTAATTTTTAGGTGGTGTGTGGCTGTAAGATAACTTGAAACAGTTGTTCCTTGGCTCACTTTTAATTTCTAAAAGTGGTGCTGAATGCTTTTTTGGGAATTCTGTTTTAAAACCTGCTAAACTTATTTTCTGAATCCCAATGTTGTGAATTAATTGTAAGAGGAATTACTTTCTTTTATAGAGAAATTGTCCTGTTTCCTTTCTCACCTTATCTCCACCTGAAATATAGTTAACAGAATTATTACATTTGGGTTTGTTTCTTTGTAGTCAATTAGTTGATTCATGTTTTAGAGTAATTTGACTTTAAGTAATAGATATCAAGATTTTCAAGCTGGATACTTGAAGCAAAACAACTGAATGTGCATTAAGCGGTTAAACATATGAGAATTTCAGGTATTGCAGGGGAGAAATTGAAGACAAAAACCAAGAGCTCCTTGAGATGGACCAAGCATTGAAAGAAAGAAATTGGGAATTGAAACAAAGAGCAGCTCAGGTCAGATAATTTTAAATATGTTACTGACAATTACTCCTGTGATGTAGTAGATAACTTATAAAAAGTCTGCCAGGTTTAATTTGCTTTACACATTGTTCCAAACTGAACTGTTGATACAGCTGCACTGTCAACCTCAAAACCAGCTGTATGTTACTGAAGCCTTATGGTACCAGGAAATCAGGTTGTGTACCCCCAAGGGACCACAGACTACTGTTTTGATAGAACAAAAGCCTCCCGAAAACCTGTCCCATAATTATTCAACAGGATAACTGTTGTATTGATGTTTGGAAAAAAAAGATCTTCACTGAAACTTGCTTGGAATGATAGATTCCTTTCCTTGTTTGCACTCGAGCATATTTGATTAGCTCTAAAGCACCCTCTAAACATGAAGCAGTAACTATGCTGTGAATAAATTTCTACAGCTCACTTGAAATATTCTCAGTGTTTTGGTCTGGTTTCAGGATTTGCTACCCATTGTGGAAGAACTATTCTGTCACTTATAATTGGCCTTCTAATAGCTACTTCCTGCAGGATTTGCCAGCCTTTGTATCCAAGAATATTTGAGGTGCAGACAGGAGGGTTGGGGATTTAAAAATAAAATAAAAAAAAAAAATCCCTTCAAGGAACTGACACTGTAAGGAAGCCAGACCTCCAGACCTTCCCATGTATTCTTGCCACAGTACCCAGCGAGCTGCTCATCACGTCAGCAGGACTTCTTTACATTTTTTTCAAACATTGGCACTTTCTAACAAGATGTATTCGCATACTGTGCTACTCGATACATTCTGTTTAAAATGAGAACTAGGCTTGTATTCTGTGTGTCTGAGGACCAAACATTCAGTTATGGGCTTTTTCCCATTTTTCCCCTTTTCTCTGGGGCTCCTATTTTTTTAAACAAGACAGCTAGGGTGTATTTTTATATTGACTGCTGGAGAGAATAGTCTTGAGACTACAAAGGATTAGTTTCATTCCTTTTGCTGTCATATTTTGTAATATTATTTCTTAAAACCTGCATCCTAGTTCAAAATAAACTATTTTCTTTTCCTCCTTTTTTACCTCTAGATTACACAGCTGGATATGACGGTTCGTGAACATAGGGGAGAAATGGAGCAACAAATAATTCGATTAGAGTGCAAGTTAGAGAAGTCAGAGTTAGAAATCAAGGAATGCAATAAACAGGTAATTCTTGCTTAAATTAAAGCCAGTTTCCTTAACAAAGGGCAGCTAATTCTATGAGTCTAGTCCTAGAACACAATAGCTGGCAAGGTTTAATCTAGAAGAGTAAAACTAGTTTGTTATTGTAGGGAGAGGGAAGGGAGTACCTTAATGTACCAGCAAAAGTATTTTGTTTTTTAATTAAAACTAAATTTTGCAAGGAAATACCAGTGTAAACATGATTTTTTTTTTTTTTTTTGAGATGATGCAGCTCCCAAATTGCTCTTTTAATAAAGTAAAACCTTGACCAATTAAAAATAAAATAAAAACTGACAAGGTAATCCAAAGCTAGACTAAAAGTGATGGTATTTGTTGAGTTGAGGTGTTATTTTACTGAAATCTGGACAATTAAAAAAATATTGGTTCTGATATAATTGCATTTTTCATTCAGATTGAGAGTTTAGAGAAGAAACTCCAGCATTCTAAAGATGAGCTTCGTGAAAAAGAGTTTGAATTGCTCCAGAGAGATCAAGAAATAAATCAGCTGAAGAAAAAAATAGAAAGAAAACAACCAAGCCTAGAAGCTCTTGAAAAGGTAAAATGTTCCTTAGATACACAACACATTATCAGTTTTTACTGCCATTATTACAACTGCCGAGAAGGAATGAGATGGTGTCTCTTCAGAAGTGTTATTACTTCTCCCCAAGCAATTGTATTGTATACCCTCGTGTTTGATTAATCTTAAACTGGCTTAATGATTTGAAAATTACAAATTTAATGGCACACTCTCAGTAGTCTGCTTTGTGGAGAAACTTGAATATTGTTTATCTTTAATAACCCCATGTTCTGGCTATGGACATGGTCTTCCATGAAATGAAATGGAAAACATGCTATATGATGAGAGCTTCTCATGGCTTATGTATCTATCTTGTGAAAATTATTGCATCAAAAGAGTGCTGAGCATGCTTGTAAAACTGAGAAGAGACAATTTTCTGGCATAGAAAATGGGAATAATTTTACTTTATGAACTATACAAATCTTTGCTTTGGGGCATGAATCAGCTGCTGCAAGTATAAATGCAATCTGAGATAAACAGGCTTTCTACATTATGAAAGTTCTTCCACTGCAAATTAAAGCAATATTAAGTTGTGTTAAAGGTTATTTATGACACTTGAGGACAGGACATAAAACACGTTTCCAGCTTTTCCAAAGACTTTGGGGATGATTCTGAAGGAAAGGATTTCCTAGCTAGCCCCTGTACAACTGCTGAGTAGACCCTTCCCTTCCAGACAAATTGCCTTGTTGTCATTTGTTTGCTAAGGAATGCCATGTAGGGGGAGGCCCAAGAATGATACAAAAAAGGCTTTGGAAATAGACCTTCTTCAGTCATGGTCTTTTAGAGACTTGGGATGAAGTAAGTGGAATGTCAAGTTTATTTTCCTTGTAGTTAAGTACATAAACCACTAGATTTCGGAAGCATTCTGCATAAAATTTGAAGTATATTGCAGAGGGGTTCTGGCTCCACTTGGAATATGATATTGTTGCCTCTTTGTTGAAAAGTGTGTATATTAACATGATCTAGGTAAAGACTTTCTCTGTTGTCCCGGTTCAGGGTCAGGGCAGCTCTCTAGACCTATAACAGCCACTTCCTGTTAACCTCCCCAAAGGGGAAGAGAATGGGAATAAGAGAGAGACTTGGCTATTAGAAGAGGAAACTAGAACAGCTTTAATGAAAACAATAATAAAAAAGGAATATATGTAAAACCAGTATCAAATCCAACCCCCCTGATGGCAATTATATCACTGTCACCACTGATGCTGTGAAGCAGGCACTGGGAGATTCCCAGACTGGGACCAGTGGCAGATGGGAACTGTGTTCAGGAGCTGGATTCTGGTACAGGATTCAGCAGCACACAGGTCAGGATCAAAGGCAGAATGGACAGAGAGTCCTCCTGGGATGCTGGCCATTGAAAGAAGAAA
The DNA here is from genome assembly GCA_033439905.1 of Ceryle rudis. Classification (NCBI taxonomy): domain Eukaryota; kingdom Metazoa; phylum Chordata; class Aves; order Coraciiformes; family Cerylidae; genus Ceryle; species Ceryle rudis. Next base: position 22,493 of record JAAGNO010022002.1, read on the forward strand.
CTGGAAGAGGACCTGGACCAGACTGAGCAGGGCTTGACTCTCCTCATCCCTCAGCTTTATAGTGAATATGATGTATCTGGGATGCATTGGTCAGTTTAGGGTCACCTGTCCTGTCCTCTTCTCCTGCAGAGGTGCCCTTTTACTTTCCTCAACATGGTACACAAGATCCAGCAGCGACCTTGGTCTGCACACCAATCCTTGGTGCTAACTAAACATGGGGTGTTATCACTGCTAGGAGGAGACACTGCCTGCAAAAACACTCTGCTAACTTCAGAAAGTACAGTTTGTTAGAAGAACTGAGCTGAAAAGACAACTCACTCAGCAGAATTAGTTCTGTTCTTGGTCACACCAGGACATCCATTAGTAACACATTGCAGACTGACTGACCAACCTTCCACAGAAACTTTCTGGCCTAGTTCTAAAAACAAAATCACGTAATCTGTCTGGGGAAAAGGGGTGGTGTATTTGTGTGTGTGTTTTCTCCAGAGGTATAGTCTGTCTCATTTTTTTTCCCCTTAATATATGCTATGTTACTTGCTTCTTACAGGAAATATATTATTTTAAGGAAGGTTTTGTTAGCTTGGGTTGATTTCTTTCCTGACCCACTCTGCCTTTTTGGGACTCAAGAAATAACCAGGTCACAGATTGTGGGGTTTTTTTTTTTTTCTTTTTCAGTTGAATTGTTCTTTAATCTTACTCAGCTTTAATCTACAGTGAAGATCTTGTAACAATAAAGCACTCTGCTACCCTTAGAAGTTTTAAGTATTCCAGATAAAGGAACTGGAAACATCTCACTGAACATTCAGAATGGCTTTTTTTTTTTTTAACATTGAAGTAATTTCCTTTCTTAAAGAAGAAAAAAAAAAAGAGGCAGGTTTTACTTACAGCAAATTAATCTTTTGTGGCCGCAGTTCCTTACTGCAATGAGAAACAATATTGTGTTAAAAATAAGTGAAGTAAGAAAAAAAAAAAAAAAAGTATTGTAAAGACTGATTTAAAAGTTGCAAAACATAAAAAAGCCTACGTAATATAAAAATAGTCAGAAGCTATTGTAATAGCTTTTCATTCATTAGCTGTAAATTTATTATGTGCTACTTACAGCTGTCTGTGTACTCTTATTTATAGCATTCTTCACAAAGAATAATCATCTAGCCAAACATGAACAGATAACAGCATAATCACTTTTACAGGAGCGATGTTATAAAATATCAGTGGCTCATATGGCCTCTGTTGTGCCACAGTACTGGTTAATGTAAAGATGCCTGCTGTGGAATGTATACTAGAGAGACCATTTTGGTGATCACTTAATATTCCAGTTTGTTTGTTTTCTGCAAACGAGCTATCAAACAATTAGGTCCAGCATGTAACCCTGTTTTGTGAAATGTGTGTGTGGGGAGAATCTAAACCTTTAGAAATTAACAAAAAGGGAAAAAAAAAAAAGACCCAAACGTGTTGTGTTTATTTCTGTTTACTGTAGGAAATCCAGAATACTTACATTAATGTGATAAGATTTTCCTCAGTTTGTACTGGTTAAAATCCTAGCCATCTTTCCTCTTGATACTTGATACCTTGATACCGTTGATAGGGTTTTTACAAACACTTCTTAATTGTTAGGAATTTAATGCAGTTCAATGTCAAACCTTAAGCCTTACAGAGGAGTTATTTCAAAAGACAGTGCTTCTTTAAACTGTACAAAACTTTTACGAGGATTTGTATATGAAGATTTCTTCTCAAAATAATCTACAGAATATGTTCCTACTTATCTGCTAGAACTTAATATATGTTGAAAAAATCTTAAATTATGCTCATTTTGAAAGCAAATGCACTTCAGTTACATGAACAGTGAACAAAAATCTGTTAACTTCAGTCTAGGGGGTAGAATTTGAGAAAGAAGCCATACACTTGAGACCTGCAGGTAGTTTTCTTCAATTTGAGATAAATCCTAATAATGAGAAGTAACGTCTTGATACAAATGGACTGAAATATGTAAATTGAGTGCAGAAGTTGGAAGGTTCTCATCATAGATATTTTGTTTCAGGGACAAGAATTATGAAGAAATGTTGCCTATTGGACAAGCAGCAACCGAGGAATGCTGTTGCTGGCAACAGAATCATGCATTCACAGAGGAAATTTTAACAATGTATTTGTAAATAACAAATGTGGTTACTTGTACTGATGTAAATGACAACCTTTTTATTTTTCTGACTGTTTTTGAGATTATTGCTTTAATATAACAACATCTTTATTTCTCAGAAATAAATTTTATTTTTAAATATCTTGAGTTGCAGAAATTAATTTCAGGTGCCTTTTTTTTTCTTCAAGGATTTTACACTCCCTACTTGTGTTTCACATCCAACTTCTACTTAAGAGCACAATGATATTACCTTATTAACAATTTTCATCAAGGAATATTTTCTCTCTTTTTTTTTTTTTTTTTTAGACAGACATCCAACATTGCATATACACTATCTTACTAAAATTGAGCTGCTTGTAAGATGTTTTAGGACACCAATTTGATCAAAGACACTTGTAAAACCTGCCTTCTTTACTCCAAGCAGTATCTTTCATACGCGAGGAGGCGGGGAACAGGGCCATAAAGCTTGGGGTTTTTTTCCAAAATCCATACCAAAATTGCCTTTTTTTTTTAATGGCATCATACCTATGGATCCTGAACCATATTTATTTCCAGTTTTCCAAAAGTACTACACAAATTAGCTAGTTAAAAGAGCTAGTGGCCCCAGTTTCTAACACTTTTATATTTACATAACCATATTTGCAGTTTCTGATGTTTATGAGTCACTAATGCAAACATGATTTTATGTGCATTAAGACACGTGATTCATTCAGGTCAGAAAATCAAGTTAGTAAAGTTTGACATAAAGCAGAAGAACAGAATTGAATATATTGCAATTTAAAGATTAGGCCTCTAAGATTAGGAAAGTATTTAGTGAAAAAGACTTTTTACTTACGGCAATAACGATGTTGCGTGTTTTAAATCAAGCCAGTTGTTTCTCTACATAATAACAAATAAAAACCCTTTGAAATTAGATTAACCTGTGTAATAATTGAAAAATATTAAACTTCAATTTTTTTCCCCACTTTCTTTAGGTAGATAATTCACCTTCAAGATAGAAATCTATGCATCAAATTTCAGACAGATTTTTTTAAAGCAAAGGAATGTGTAAGCCCTACAAACCGTGATTTCAAGGGGAAAATATCACCAATCTGTAACTACAGTTGCATCACAACGTGAGTGGAGTTCCACTAACGTAGTGTTACATAAAGCCTGGCTTGCTCCTCCTACGCGCACTAAATATAAATGTGCACGACCAGCAAAAGCAGTTTGCCTAATATCTGAATCAGCTAAATAGCGTTTGCACTGAAATCGGGTATCTGGATACTAACTTCTCTGGTTTAAACCTGATAAATAAAGTAGAACCATAGTTACATTTTCTCATAAACTTTAGATGCTATCTTGCTATTTTGTTGTTTGCCTGGTAAGTTAATGATTCTACTCCTGTTCAAGTATATTTATTTGTTTTGAAAAGGGATGATTTACCTGAAATTATATTAGAAAAAAAAAAAAGTTTCTGTAGAATTGTACTTTTCTTGAGTTAGTAACCAATTCACATCTATGCAAATCCTGGAACGCTAAGTTAATTCTTCTGAACTGCATTACATTAACAAGGGGCTATTGAATCCTGGAAAATATTTTTCTGTGTATAATGGCATTGCAATTAGCTGAATGCTGTTCAGAAGGCTAATTGCTTATTAAGGTGATTCTTTTTCTGTCACTCGGGATGGGTTATAAATTTCACAGGAGACTGATTTTCATTCTGAGTGTAGTATACCTACAGTTACTGTATATCAAACATGAACACCAAATCACCAGGCCAAATGTCCCTCTGATTCATTCAGAGTTTATTTGCAAAGTTGGTGGAATATTTTCTCAAAAAATACAACTGAGTTAGACATCATGCTAGTTCTGATGTACTTTTTTATTTTTAAGGTTTTTTTTTTTTTTCCTTCAACTTGTCAATTGGCAAACAGAAAGCGTTAGAGAGATTTCAGTGTTAGCAAGAATGTAGCGTAGCTGGTCTGTTCAATGTCTTCCTGGCTGTTCTCCACGGCTGGTGTGCTTGCTTATTTTCTCTGCTCTTGGCTGGGAAAAGAGCCAAAAAGAAATGGGAGAAATCTGTCTAAACAACTTGTGTCTTTCCAAATCCACATCACATTTTTCAATTTACTTTTTCTGTAAAGCCTGTTAGGAGCCTTAGTAAGGCAGCAGGGAAGAAATCCATTTGTCATTCCATTGTAGAAGAATTAGGAGGCTGCTGGAAGTGCAGGAGGTCTGAATACCTTTGGCAGAGGGATCCCAGTTTACGTGCAGTTTACTTTCCACAGATGTGAGTGGAGGACTTGACGGGCTGATTGCAATTGTGGCAAGGCTTTTCCTGCCAGTAGTATGTGGATGGGTTATTCCACTATTAAAAAAAACCAAACAAATCCAAGTTGCTTACAAATGCTTCATTTTAAATATTCATCACATTTTGTATTAAATATAGTTCATGTTGATAATGCACATTATAGGCTCATGCAGGAGCATCTGCTTCTGGTTGGGTCTAGCTGGAGATTATCCCTTAAGCATGCAGAGTCCAGGTGTGCATTTTCAGATTTGTTGACTCAGGAAAGCTGGAGATGGCATTAAAGGCCAATGACATTATACTGTAGCTACATTTAGGTTGTTGCTGTCCGAAGAAGAACTCTTGCTTGAACCACCCAGTGCAAAGAATGGCAAGAAGAAATGTCCTCATTACAGGTTGCTCCTCAGGAATTGGACTGGCCTTAGCTGTAAAAATGGCAAAAGATGAACAGAAAAGATTTAAAGGTAACAATGTGTCTGTTACTTATCTTTATAAAAAAGTATTCTTCAAGGCAGTAGTATTTTTTTTCCCTTTGCGATTTAACAGGTGATTGTATTTAGTTTGGCGAATTATTTCTTGTTAGTTTTCCTCCTCCCACTGTCAGGAAAATACAGTATAAAGATACTTCTTTCTGTAAACATGTTTCTGTGCCTGTATGGGAGGTGAACAGCTACTTGTACTGAATAGTTTACAAAAAAGGAAAAAAAAAAAGACACTATAAAAACAAATAGCTGAAATTGCCTGCATTTTGCTCCTTCGGATAAACAGCTAGCTTTCCTTTTGGCTAACTAAAATCTTTGCTGAATGAAACCTACATGTCCATTTGAAGGCCAAAGAAATTAATTTAGGAAAACAGTTCCTAAATTTGCTTTTTTTCCTTAAAGCCTGTTTCATTATTCCAACCCTATGTAGACCAAAGAGGATGAACAAAGGGGCTTTTTGCTAAGATATTTGCTAAGATTGAAAGTGGCTGGCGAGGCAAATACAGCAATCTGTGGTAATTCAGTTTCTCACACTCTCACAGTATTTTACTACTAACTGACTGGATGCAGGTTCATAGTTTTGTGGGTAATTAGGCTGCAATAATGATAAAATTACTATTTTGAGAAATAGCTTGCAAATATAAACATTTTTTGCTGTCCTAAGGAAACATCTGTCTTCCACTTTTTAATGAAATAGTGGGGTTTCTGCTCAGCATATTGATAGTGATTTAAAAAAATGCCTAGAATCAGGAATTAGGTTTTAGGTACCTATAAATGATTCATTGGCACAGCTCGATACCCATTATTTAAAGTCTTGGTCATAACGTTATCTTCATACATTGCATGTTCTTCATGTACATAGTGGTTTAATTCTCCTTTTGAATTTCTTGTTTCAGAACCACATTCTAAGAAATCAGCGACAATATGGTGAAATTCTTTCTGCCTTTAATTTTTTATCTGGGTTCTATCACTGATATTTAAGAAATAGATGTAAAAACAATATTTAATACTCCTCAGTAGGACTGCCACAGAAAAAGTTCCATTTCTGATATCTCTTGCTTCTGGTTTGTTGCAGTGTATGCCACAATGCGGAATCTGGCCAAGAAGGAGCCACTTGAGGAAGCTGCAGGTCGCAGGCTGGGCAAAACCCTTGAAATTAAACAACTGGATGTCTGTGATGAGCAGTCTATTAAAGCTTGTGTGAATAGTATCCCTGACAGAAGGATTGATGTCCTAGGCAAGTACAGAATGTGTATGCTGTGAGCAGATACCAGTTTTCTATTTAGCATCTTCTTAAATACCATAGAGAAGGTTCATTAGTGTATTTTTAAATTATCAAAGGATTAATAATTATTGAGTACATTCTGTTCAAGATTTTTAAGGTTTCATGCAGGCATGAATAGATTAAATCTCTCCATGCTTCTGTGAAGTATGGAAGATTGTTTTCCCTGTTTACAGAGTAGGAACCTGATCACAGAGAAGTGTTTTGGATAAGATGATTCAGTTTTTAGTAAATGTGAGAACTTTTGCTTAAGTTGGCGTCAAATACAAGACTTTCTGCCCTATCGATGAAACATGGTCCTAGTTACAACGAAAGCAACAGCATCTGGGAATTAGCAAGTAAAAGAACAAATGCAAACAAAAGTAAGGGTACTTTCTTTTTGTATTGAGGATTGTAATTGTACTTCACAAATTATTCAAGAAGTGTTTTCATACTGGTTTGCTAAACACGGGGGGCAACCTGTTACCTTCTCTCACCATCTTTGCAGTAGAGAATTTCTTCCTAATATCTAACCTAAATCTACCCACTTCTAGTTTAAAACTGTTTTACACTCTCGCATAAAGAGTCCCTCCCCATTTTTCCTGTAGCCCCCCCTCCAGTACAGGTAGCTACTGGAAGGCTGCTATAGGGTCTCCCTGGAGCCTTCTCTTGTCCAGGCTGAGCACAACCAACTTTCTCAGCCTGTCCTCACAGGAGAGGTGTTCCAGCCCTCTGATCATCTTTGTGACCCTCCTGGACTTGCTCTAACAGGTCCATGTCTTTCTCATGTTGGAAGCCCCAGCGCTGAACACAGTACTCCACGTGGGGTCTCACAAAAGGCCATCTTAATCATCTTTTAATCCTTCCTTTAAGGATTACTTAAGGATCATTTAATTCTTAATCCTCATTTTACTTTCAAATGCTTTCCAGTAAAGTATACAAGTTAACGTTTACAGAGGTTATTGCTCACTGTTGTCTTCCATTTTGTGCAGTTAGCAATGCTGGAATGGGGCTCATTGGACCTATTGAATGTCAGACCATAGATGAAATGAAAACTGTGATGGATACCAACTTCTTTGGATTGGTGCGACTCTTGAAGGAGATTTTGCCTGACATGAAGAGAAGAAAGAGCGGGCATATAGTTATAATAAGCAGTGTTATGGGAATACAAGGCAAAGTTGTTTACTTTGGTTTTTGTTTCTTTATTTGAACTAAGCACCTAGTACTCAAAATCTAAAGCTTACCTCCTTTTATCTGAATAAAAAATGCAGGAGCTAGCATATCTAACTATTGTGCTTAGAGTGCTGAAGTTCCACCTATACAAAGCTCAGCACTTAGACCTGATGGATTTTATGCATGTGGGAATTATGTTACTACAAAATTAACCTTCAGATGTTTTAACAGCAAAGCCTGCAGAGTGAATTACTTATAATTTTTTTAACGAGTTTTAACTCAAACTCATTTTTATTAAAAAAAAAATATTATTTTTCTTATCTGTAAAACAGAGTTTAGTAGCATTACTTTTTCCTATTGGAAAAGTTTATGGGGATAAACATGCTTACTACACTCTGCACTGTAATAGTGGACTAAAATCAAATCATGTCCTGGACAAATGTACCATCTTTTTGTATATTTTTTCCTCATAAATCTTCAAAGAGTCTTATTTTAGCCATAGATAATGATGAACCTACTCTTGTGTGCCATCTGATCTACCTGTACTTGTTTCAATTATTACAACAGTTGCATTGATCTTATCTGGGTTATTCTGGTGAGCGAGGGTCCTAATTCAAGCTCTAAGCGTTGATACCGTTTAATACAATACTTAGCCATCCACCTAAATGTATTGATTTTGTGCTTTTTCTAAATCACTCACATGCAAGCTGCATCTCTTGCATAATCATACCTCCTGCACTGCACTCCTCTTCTGTTTTCATCTGTAGCTGATAAATAATGCAGATGGTGTTGCACCTACAGATGCTTTCATATCTTAGACTACAAAATATTTGGTATCATTCAAAGAGATCCCAGCATCAGATAGGAGGAGGAAAAGCATTAATCAAGCATCCTTTCCTAGAATAAGCAATTTTGAGAAATAGGCAAAAAATCAGTATTTATATTTGGTATACACAAGGATTTTTCTAATGTTTTCCCAGCAAGACTGTGGAAATTTTGGGAAAATACAGGAGTTTTAAAAAACTAAACTGTTAGTACATTGAATACAATCACCTTCTCAGGATGTTTTGTTTGTACCATCAGGTATCTTATTTAATGATGTTTATGCTGCATCTAAGTTTGCTGTGGAAGGATTCTGTGAAAGTTTAGCTATACAAGCACTCAAGTTCAAACTGCAGTAAGTATTGATCCACTGGCCTAATTTTAGATAGCTTTAAATATATTTGGAGCTAGCAAACAAATTTTTAAAGCTTCTTGGATCTTGCAGAAACAGATTGGGGAACCTATGAAATTGTACATCACAAAAGGCATCGAAAAGTCCACATTCTTCATATTACATAAGCAAATAAAAAGGTGTAGATGCTGAAATAAACATGTGCTCCTGAACAGTTAAAGGCTGTTTAGCTTTGAATAAAACACAGCTTTATTCCGAAAACAGACTCTTGCATACAGTATCATAGGAATAAAACTGAGAAAGTCAAACAGGAGAAGTCCAAGGTCCAGTGTGAAGAGTGACAGAAGAGAAAGGGCTTTAATTCCAGCAGCAGCTAGAATTCCCCTGTCAAGGTCAATAGGTTGATTTAGATGTAAAGAAGAGCCTGACCCGAACTCAAGTCTAGGAAAAGGACCTATCTCAAACAGGGTTTTGATAAACATTGTGGTTGGGGGAGTAGTAACTCTCAGAAAAGTGGGAAAGAACTGACCCGTGACTGTATTTCTGTTTTGCTATAATATGCTACTGAGCAAAATAAAATTTCCCTGATTTGGCAGCAGCCAAAACCTGCCCACTCACAGCAACATTCTCTGTATTGTGTTTTATTATAATGTTGTGGAGTGGTGTTGAATTATGTAACACTGACAGCTTGACAAAGAAAACCCATGTTTGGGCAATTCCCCCCACCTACCCACCCCCCTTTCAGCTACTTCTAGTATTATCATGGGAAAGCTATAACAAAGAAATATATGTAGGTTTTTGTCCAGAAGGTAATGAATTTTTACCATCCTTTAATTCTTCTTAAGATTTGATAAATTCTTGTGGATAAATCATCCTTAAATTCCACAGCTGCAAGATGGCGGGTAACAACTGTACTCACTTCTGCCACAAATTAAGCTGCAGCACTCCCCCAAAATTTAAGCTATGCAAATTTCTACTACTACACGTGGATGGGTAGGAGCATGACAGCAATAATGTGGTGTTGTGGGTTGCCTTTACAGAACGCACTCATTATAAATACTGCTTCCTAACATGTACTCACAGCACAACTCTTCAGGATTCTTTTGAGGATAGAGAGGTGTATTTCCCATAGAGGGTAGTCAATAATCAGTATAACTTCGCTTTTTGAACAGGTTAAGTCTGATTGAACCAGGCCCAGTGATTACAGAGTTTGAGAGAAAAGTGTTTGAAGATGGAATGAAAATGGACCTTTCAGCTGCAGATGAGGAAACAGCTGAGATGTTTACTAATATTTACCTTAAAAATTACAAGCAAATTTTCCAGAGTTTGGGACAAAGTGCTGAAGATGTTGCAGAGGTAACTCATCAACAATTCTACGTCTTTTTTCTTGATTTTTTTTTTTTTCTTTGTAATTTACAAATGCACTGGTTGGTTGGTGTGTTCTTTGGGTAGAAGCATTAGTTTTAATTGAATGTCATTTACACAACTAACATTATTTTTAAAACCTCAAGAGAATGCCGAGAGTTTTAAACATAAACCCTCTAGAATATTAAAAGATGTTCATTTTGTATTGAAAGCAATTGTGAATGGTAATTTAAATACCACTGACGTATTAGATGCACTTATACTTCATCTGGTGAAGTCTGGCCATCCTGCAGTGTTACCAGACAGCTACACAGGGTTCCCACCATCGCTTAAAGCCGCTCTTCTCTCCATGTCTCTAGTAATCTCTCTGCTGGTGTGAAGTTCACTCAGGTACCGCAGATCACCAAGGCACGATAGAAGATCTGTGGATGTAGTTTCTGATGCCTGGGGCTTCCTGCAGGAAGACAAGTTTAGGCAAGCTGTGGAAGGGTACAATGATTTCAGGCACTTGCTGCTAAGCAGAAGCTTCAGTGTCAACTGAAGGTTCCCAGATCTTGTTGCAACATGCACTGTTCCGATCCTTTCCCACTGAACTGTAAAAGGAAGGAGCTACCTGTTGTGGGCTTGTAGGCATAATTTTGGAGGACCATTCAGGACGTTTAGGTGTACGGTGCTAGCACTGTGATACAGATAAACAGAAACAGATCTAAGAATAAATTAGAAGTACTTCTTAGGGCCTCAAAAACACTTAAAAAAAATTTCTAATGAAATTCTAATAAAAGCGTAAGGAAGATTTTACATCATTTATTCTTCTATTTTTCCTCTGCTTAACTGAAAACTAGGTTTTTACTTTATTATTTTGGTGATGGTTATTTAACAATTTTATTTCTCATTCTTGACAGCACACAGTAAAGATCATTCTTGCGGAAAACCCACCTTTTCGCCATCAGACCAACACCTTGTATACTCCAATGACAACTCTGAAATATGCAGATCCAAATGGAGATCTCCCCATCGATATATTCTACAAAATGGTTTTTCACCATGACAAAATCTTCAGTGCAAGTCTTAACTTCATCAAATTGCTAAGGTGGAGAAGTAGAAAGAGCTTTGACCTGGGAAAACCCTCACAATAAGTATGAGATTATATAGTGCAAATTGGAATTGCTTTTAGCTACTGGTAACTCAGTGTGTTGTTACTCAAACATCTCTGCTCTGTAGTTGTGAAAAAGCATTCAAGATGTTTATTTGAGCTTAGCTAAGATATTCAGCTCAATGCATTTCTCTTGAACTTTACAGTTTGCACAAGTTTGAAATGAAAATCCTCTACCTAGGACTTTTTTACAAAGATCTCGTTTTGTGGGAACACGAACATTGATACTTAATAATTATTTAATAATATTCAATATTAACCCAATCTTCACTTATTGAAATGTAATACATACTCACATATGTGCTGTATATAACTAATATCAAAAATACTTTATTTTTTCTGCTTAATGGAATTAGTATAGTAATCCCTCCATCACAATAGCATTCTCATTTTCAGGCATCGGGTCTATTTGCCAGGAACATAAGAGAAAGTCTCATCAATCTTAAAATATTACTACTAAAATATTTATTATTTGTATACATCTAATACCATGAATGTTTCATTTATATGCAGTGGGTAATAGCATATTACACATAGTGGACAATAAAATGTTTTTTAAAAGCATCTCAAAATAAGGTATCTTCTTAACTGCCTGGGTACTATTTTTTTCAAAAATAACAAAATATCAGTAATTTAAATCCATTAAAAATCTTCAGTATCTTGAATGGCTGAAGCTAACGCCTTTCCTTTTCCAAGCCATCCGAGTAAGTACTATTAAAACAAACTCCTAGCATGAGGAGATCTTTCCCCACGGTTTGTCTCACCATAGTTCTACAAGTCAGCCAAAGCTAAGCCAGGGGCCTGGGTATAAGTGCTGTTCCTTCATGGCTTTTTCTCTGACTTCCAGCCTGACCTGGGCACTGCCCTGCTGTGCCTCCGGCCTCCAGGCTATTTCTCAGCAGGTTCCAGCAGCAGTCCTAGTTTCCCTTGGAGAGCTCAGCTAGAGCTCACTGGGAATACAGGAATTGGCTTTCTCTTTTCTTTAGTGCTTTCTCCCTAAGCCTAAATCCAACTCCATGCTGAGACTTGCAGTGGCCCTGCCCTACCTCTCCCCAAATGCCAGCTCAGAAGAGCGAAGCAGCAGCTCCTGCAGATACAAGCACTTCAGGTGACTCTGGGCACGCTTAGCAGTCCTGCCTCTCTCTAGTGAGGTCCAAGGTGTGGGGGTGCACAGGAATGTCCCCAGGACGGCAGGCAGGGGACTGCTTCGAGGACAGTGCCTGCAGCAGCCCTGCGTTCAGCAGGGGCCCCATTTATGTTCTGCTTCTAACTCAGATCTCCTTCTTCAAAATACCAGGCTGGTGCCTGCATCCCAACATCAGTGCACAGATGGGGCTAAGGCGGGAACAGCAGCCAGGCTGCAAATGGGAAGCAAACAAATGATAGTGGAGAGCTGCTGGGGCTGAAAGGAGCACAGCCACTCACCCCTCAGCCCCCGAGGTGCAGTCAGAACCTGTCACTGTCCATTGAGGGCTACCGCTTGGGCAGAGGTGTCCAGACAACAGCAGGGCTTGTCAGCAGTGAGGGCTGCAGCGGGAGCATCCTTTCCTCTTCGCATCGCCTGGGCGCAGCTGTCCCTGGCCTGCGGCTCGGGGCTGGGCTGCTTTACTTGGCCATTTTCTTTTGCAGCAGAAAGGAACAAGGAGCTTCCAGGGCTGCAGGTTTAATGGGGTTTCCGCAAGTGCTCCGGTGTTTTGGCAGGTTTTGTTTCATCCGACCCTTGCGCTGCAGCTGAGGGAGCGGATGGCAGCGGGACACGCGGCCGCACAGGCGGACCCGGAGGAGACCCAGCCATGGCTGCCAGCCGTGGATGGATGAACAGCGGGTGAGCGGCCGAGCACCGCCCGCTCACCCTGCTTTGGGAACGAGGTTGCCGAGGGTGCGGAGCGCCGGCTGCTCCAGGTGCCGCGGGGAAGGGCGGCGGGGCCTGCGGGGCCCTCGAAGGAGCTGCAGGGCCCGGCCAGGCCGAGCCGGCCGCACGTGGCACCGCCTCACAGGCCGCGCTGCCAGCCCTTCCGGCACTCCCTCCCCGGGCGGGCGGGGCCAGGCGGCGGAAGCGTGTCCCGGCTTCCGGCGGAAGCTACGTCCCTCGCAGATCGAGCCCATAGTCAGACCGTTTCCGCCTCGCGGCCGCTCGCACCGTCGGGCCAGACGCCGCCGCTGCCGGGGGAGGCGGGTGCGGAGCCGAGCCCAGCCGCGCCGCGCCCGCGGGATTCGGCGGCTCGCTCTCCCTCGCGCTGTTCGTAAGGCGGCGGCGCCAGCGCCCGCAGGATGTGGCGGAGGCGGCAGTGGCAGGCGCCGCGGCCGAGGGAGCCCTGAGCTCGAGCAGCTTTTCCCGGCCCCGCGCACCGGCGGCTCCCGGCCCGGCACGCCCGTCTAGCGGCGGCACCGCCCCTCCGCAGCGTCGCCTCCCGCAGCACCGCCCGCCCCCCGCCGGCTCCCCGCGCCCTGGACCCCTCCGCGGCGGCGGGGGGGGGGCCGCTCACACGCCGCAGCGGGGGGGGACCTGGCCGGGGGCCAGGGCCAGTGACGTGGGTTGCTGCTGCGCACGCCTGCTGCTCTGGGGTAGCCAGCCTGTGCCCACGGTGCTCGC
>JAAGNO010022005.1:0-11671 GCA_033439905.1 Ceryle rudis
TAGGGGTGTTTAAAAAAAATGTAAAAGAAAAATATAATAATAATAATAATAATAAAAAAAATCAACCTGGCCTCACCATCATGTTCATTTGGGGCATTTTGTAGTTTAATTTTTTTTTTCCCCCTCTCCTTTTTTGGGCTACATGAGCTTATCATCGTTCTGTACTGAAATCCAGCTCTGAATGGGTGGTAACAAAGGAAAGAGGAAGCTGTAGGGAGCGGGACAACTGCCATAGTTAGGCGAGACATCGAGAGATGCGACTGACACAGCCTTCCGTGCAGCCTGGAGCCGCTGGCATTCCCCCGTCCCGTGGGCATGCAGCAAGTCCTGCGCCAAGCAAACCACCCATGCAAACCCACCACACACTGCCACGGCTGAAGCAGCCACGCCGGGGCTTGATGCTACCCAGAGTGGTGGTACGTATGCCAGAGGAGGTGGGGAAGGGGGGGGGCAGGAGGGCAGGGGAGGAGGAGGAGAGCAACAACAAAAGAACAACAATAACATCAGTCAGCCCACCTTCAAAAACAGAACAAACTTCAGCAACTCTCGAACCGAGAACCAACCTGATTGTCTTCTTTATCAATACTAGAGTTATCTCGCTTCAAGATAAATCGCTTCTGGGATTCTTCACCTTTTTCATCTTTTAAATGTTCAGAAAACCTTTGCTCTGGTCTGCCAGCAAAGTAAAACATAGCAATAAAAAAATCTTTCTTTTGGTTTCGCTTTGATCTTTATTTCTCAAGTGCTCTTTTGTTTTCACAAGAGGCATTCAGTGCAAAAGCAGTTAAACATTTGTGGTCATGGTGAGAAGCTGCCTATAGCTGTCTGAGGCTGCTGGATTGCTGCTAACTGTTATTGCTATAAATAGCTTTTGTTGTTGTTGCTGTTGTTTGTGTAGCAAGAAGCGGGAATCCAAAGTCTCAGTCACTGAAATATTTAGACTCTCCCTCGCTGGGGCTGAAGGACAGGGAAAACAAATTAACAGACTGTATGTTAATTTGCTTCCTTCAGTAGCTGTCACCTACAGCAACACCAAGTGCTGCTTAGTGATGCCAATAACCCATTACAGGTAAGGAAAAATGGAGAGAAATCTTAACAACCAAACCAAGAGTTTCCTTACTCCTAATAAACAAAACCGGTAATGGGAGGGACTGATAGTGTTTTGCTTAAACAAAATATCTCATCGCCATTATGTGAGGAAAATACTCCATAACCATCATAGAATATCTATTAGTTCACCAACTTACACCCACCCAGGCATTTCTTTCTTTCTTTTTAAAAGCCAAATCCCACTCATTAAAGCTCAACACTTTCAGGTCCATAAGCTGGTAGGATGCTGCTCCACATCCTCATCTTGAGGCAAAAATCAAGTTTTAAGAACCATCTTGTATCACTGAGCTGGTCACTGCCAACACCTCGTAGCTGTCAATAGATAACACTCCAGCCTGCACTGCTCCCAGACCCAAAAGCGTCATGTTTTATGCCCCACCAATGTTGAGAGGGTGACCAACGAAGCTGTGATTTATATGCAGTTATCACCCACTGAGGGGCTGCTAAAGGTACAAGCTGTTTTTTAAAAGTAATAATACACTGTGTCACAGCATGAGGTTTCTGTCAGGGGACTCAGATATATATATTTATATATATATATATAGTATCTATAGTTGAAGGAGCTGCTAACAGCAGTACTGGTAGGAGATGCTCATGCTAGAGACCTACAAACAGGGCATGAAGCCTCTGCTGACACTGATTGACCAATTTTAAAGAACTCGGAAGGTAACATTTACAGAAGTCAGTGACTATGTAAACAGAAGTACTCTGCAAACCTGAAAATAAAGACCTCAGCTTCATCTTATTTCAGAATGGAAAATGAAGCCAGATGCGGAGATCAGCCACCATTTTCTTGTTAGAGCATTCAGATTCGCACTTAACTAATTAGGAATGGATTTCAAATCAAAATACAGCACATATTCACGCCATAATTACAGTCCATTACAATTCATTGTCAGATGTGCAGGAAATGTTTGTAATGAACTGTTAGAAATACAGTATTAAGAGACAAGCAGCACCCCTGCCTCTCTTTCTGCATGATTTTGAAGGACTCCCACTTCTGCCCACAATTTGCATTTTTGTGACAAAGTGATTAAAGGGTTCTGGCCCCATTTCCACAGATTTTGAGAATTCAAGAAACTGCCATCCATCATCCATAGGTGCAAATACCAGTAGATAAAGGGCCCAACACATGAAGGCCAGCAGACTCTCTGGATGCCCTACTAGCCCTCTTTGGGAAAACCCAAAGGACTGTGGCTCTCTGCATCATTTTCTAACCTAACAGGTCATTTGTGATGTTTCCTCACAAACAGAAAGGCTACAAAGCCCCGTTAATGGATTTCTAGATGGGTTGTTCAACCTTTGCTCCAATTAATGAGCACTGGGCCTGAACAGGAAGGAGTGAAGATTTGTGCCCTCAACTATTCTGCTTGACAGGACCAGCTAAGAAATGTTATTTTTCTGGTTTTACATCCCAAAGCACAAACCAAATTTCTGCAATTGTACTATCAGCGTAAAATGTATAGTTGCGAACTATCTGCTGAGCATCTAATTAACTATATACCAAGCATAACAAACAGGATTTTAAAATGCAGAGGAAATAAGAAGTGAAGAAAAAATTAGACAGGAAAAAAAAAAGCTTGAAAAAGCAATTTGGGAAAACGTCTCCTCCTGTTACTAACTTATTTAAACAACATGATTTTCATACTTCATAGCATCATTTTAATTACTTTAATCCTATTTTCACTTCATTTACTATTATAAGATGTTAAAAATCAGAACAGGACATTAGTTGAAAGAAGAGAAGATATAAGAGTCCAGAGATATTTACACTTTTTTTTCTTAAATACTGTTTACAGTAATTTCTTCTTTAACATCTATTGCAAAAAATCTATGATTAGTAGGATACAGATGGCAAACAGTATTTACAATCAATAAGGGGAACCAAATGCTCTAACTATTTGGGTAGAGAAGAGCTTGACTCCGCAAAAATTTGGGTCTGCTTCTCTTGTGGAACTGTGAAATTCCACACGCAGAGCTTTCAATGTACTTGTAACAGTATAACGCATTTGCTAAAAGGAGGCAAGAGACGTTGTGGTTATTCTTGGGAATAGTTTATGAATTTACAGGTGAATCAACTGCTTGAAAATGGAAGAAAATGTTCTGTAATTTTGATTAAGATGCAGTATACTGTCAATACACTAGTACAGTACATAACTACAATAATGCAGCAGATATGAATTCATGTGAACCTTAAATTAGTAACAATCACATTGACTTCTCTTCTGAGCTTTTCAAGCCCTGGTAGTCAGTAGTGGAGTCTGCACAATATACCAAATTGTGTATAAGGGAGTGAATTTATCAATCTTATTTTCAGTACTGGCATAAATTAAGATCTTAATTCAAAACACAGCTTATGATTATTATTACAATCCCATATAAAAATCAGGAACTTACCATTACTACACTGGTGACCTAATTTACACCTTCAAATCCTAACCACACCAGAGCTTCATTTTAAGCAGCAGAAGTGGGATTTGTGTTGCCTTTTTGATAAGACACTTGAGTACTGCTGAGAACCTTATCACTAACTCAACTACTGTGATCTTCTGAAAAAAGACACCAAAACCAAACCAAACAACCTACAATATCTATCCTATATTAGCGGTTGACCCTGTCTGCACAATACATCCATCTACGTGATAACAATTGTATGCAAGAAAACAAGCCAGGCAAATTTAAGCTAACTTAAGTGCTGCCCACATGTATGATATCCAGTACACCATTTAGTCCCCATGTCTGCAATGAGTGGATCATTTGAGAACCTCAAACCCCACTACTCAAAAAAAAACCAAAACAAACCACCAAAGCTTACAGAGAAAACACCAACTCCCTTTTAAGTCAATAGTTTTTTAGCAATTTGGGCACTGTACAAAGAAAATTGGAAAGTATGACCCATTTATACCTTAAAGGCTCCGAAACAAGCGGGAAATTGCACAGGCAAAAAAACATAAAGTTTGCGGTGTTTGTTTGTTTTTATTTAACTTAACTTCTTTTGATCATCCAAATTTTTATTGCTCGATAGTACGGGTGAAACCAAAACATGTGTCCTAAAAATGCAACTTCACAGAAAAACAATTGCATATGAACTCATTTAATATCTTCTAAAATATGTCACAGGATCACAGAGCAGTAGGGGTTGGAAGAGACCCCCAGAGATCAACTTGTCCAACCCTCCTGAGCTGTCAGGTAGCTCAGTCAGGCACCTTTCTGGGAACATGTTTCAGAACAAAGCACACAGCTTGTTTCCTCCTTCCCTGTAAAGTTTTTGATCAGGTGCTATGAATGTTTAAGAGAAGTTGGACCTCAGAGGCTAAGTTACACACAAGTTTTGTCTCTTCCAGCTTCATTTTGGTATTGTAAGATCACTGTAACTGTCACTTCAAGATGAGTCAAGATTCTTATTTCTGTGCTTGGAACACTTTCACAGTAAAGGTGACTAAGCACCTGCAGAGGCTGCCCAGAGAGCTGCTGGGGTCTCCGTCCAAGGGATGTCCTGGGCAACCGGCTCTGGGTGGCCCTGCTTGAGCAGGGAGGGTTGGACAAGTTAAGCTCCAGAAGTCCCTTCCAACCCTTCAACCATACTGCTATTTTGTGAAACGCTGAGTCAGATATATAGTAACAAATCTATAGCAGAACAAAGCTCCATCACTACCTCTTTTAGCTGGTTTCTGTGTCTGCTTTTTCTTTTGCAAGTTGGCCATGATCATGTACCTTTCTAATTTTATAATTACTTCAAAGCTATCTGCAATCTTTACTTAAGTAAGGCCCCAACAAAGACACTTTTCTGAACTCATTCCTTACAACGAAGCTGGCAGTTTGGAAACGGTAAAGCTGGCATAAGCAGCAAAACATTTCTGTGTGTCAGAAAGGAGAAGAAAGAAAAAAAAAAAAAAAAAAAAAAAGAAAAAGATATTGATAGCAACGTCCATTACTAGATTTTTTTTTTTTTTTCCTACTATCATTACGGTAATTTTAATGTGAGCTAATTCCATTTATTACAGCAGAGTTCCTCTAACTTTATCTCTGTAGGACAGAAAACAGAGTTTGCCCCTGAGGCATGGAGTCTTTACAGAGAATTCCCAGTTACAGGCTCATTTAATGCTTTTGATTCCGAGTGAACCATTATAAGTAATAGTGACAAAAACCCTAACCCCCTAAGTACCTTAAGCAGGTATTCACTATTTAATCAAATTACAAGTTTTAAAGCCAGATTGCAGAGGGGTTAATAGGTATCAGGATACACAAACTACGGCAGTTGCAGGGCATTTCCTTGTCTCTGCCATGTTTAGAAGCACAATAATGCAGTTTCATAGACTTCTATTTGCATGGGAGATAAGAAATTACATGGGGAGTGTGGGGGGCGAATCTGCTCACATTCTAAATAAGTTAATTACCTCTGAAATAACTGGCTAAGAAATGGGAAACACAGATACCACACCAAAAGGACAAAAGGAAAGAGAGGAGCACGAGCTCTGAACGTTATGGTTCTGAAGACTCAGTCACTATATTAGCAGAGCACACAAACAAGTCTGCTGTTATCAGGACTGACTTCTGTACAGCACATAAATCTTTATTAAGAGGCATATGTTTCTGGCAGCACCACAGCACTCAGGCTGTCGCAAGATGCCTTTCAAAAGAAGCAACAACCTCACCACACGTGGAAGAGACAGGTTTGCCAGTACAGAGCCTGATGGAGTTACAAAAACCAATCTAGCAAGCGCTTGCCGTGCACGTCATCCGCGAAAGCCTCGCAGGTAGTGGCAAAGCTGCTGCCTCAAGGAATTCAACAAAGGAGAGAGAAGCTCAGCAGCGGAGAGCGCTGTGGTGTACAAGAGTCTAAAAAAAATAATAATAAAAAAAAGAACTTCGCATTTGCAATGCAACACTCGTTTAACGCAGGTAATGGGGGATAGCGTGTTAATATCCCTCTCCTCAACGGCAACACAAACTGAATGATTGGTGGCGTAATGGGGCTAGGAACGGGCAAAACACCATCCCTGGGTACCCACAGGATCACCGCCTGGCAAACAAAATGAATAGCTATCAAAATGTTCTTACACAAGGATGCCAGGAGGAGAGCAATGGGATGGGGAGAAGTGCTGCTGCCGCTGACAGGTTTCAGAGAAATTGTGAAGATTTAAAGCACTCTTATGAAGGTCTTCTGATGGTTCAACAGCATTTTCTTGTTATTTGCATTGTCTTTAGTTAGCCAACTGCTCAGTTCAACATTGCGTTGGCCTCTATTTTGAAGGCATGGTTGCCCAGAGGAGTGGTCGATACCCCCTCCCTGGAAACGTTCTAGGTCAGGTTGGCCACGTGTCCTGGTTTGAGTGAGAACAGAACTAATTCTGTTCAGTGATTTTACTTTTCAGTTCAGTTCTTCTAACTAACTGCACTGTCTGAAGTTAGCAGCCTGGTTTCAGAGACAGTGTCTGCTGCTGGCAGGGATAACACCCCGTGTTTAGAGTTACTACCAAGGATTGGTGTGCAGACCAAGGCCACTGCTGGATCTTCTGTACTACGCTGGGGGATGCAGAAAGTGAAAGGCCGCATCTGCAGGGAGGAGTGGACAGGGCAGGTGACCCCAAACTGACCAACAAGGTATTCCAGCCCATATACGTTATATTTGGTATAAAGCAGAGGGATCCGAAGGGTCTGTAGGTTTTTTTCCCCCGTGCTCATCTCCCCTCTTGGACTGCTTCCCTGGAACATCCAAGGAGACTCTGTCCATTCTGTCTTCGATCCCGTGTTCCTGAATCTGGTAGTAGAATCCAGCTCCTGAACATAGCTCCCGTCTGCTGTGGGGCCTGGTCTGGGACCCCCGGTGCCTGCTTTACAACATCAGTGGTGACAGTGATGTAATTACCATCAGGGGGTTGAGTTCGATACTTGTTTTGTATATATTTGTACATATTCTATTTTATTATTATGATTATCATCATTAAAGTTGTTCTAGTTTCCTTTTCTAATCGTTAAGTCTCTCTCCCTTATTCCCTTTCTCTTCCCCTTTGGGGAGGGAAAGGGACTAACAGAGAACATCTGTTATAGGTCTAAGGGGCTGCCCTGACCCTAAACCTTGACACCGGAGCTCTGAGCAACCTGTTAGAGTTGCAGATGTCCCTGTTCACTGCAGGGGGGTTGGACTAGATGGCCTTGAAAGGTCCCTTCCAACCCAAACCAGTCTATGATTCTATGATTCTCTGACGCAAGGTATGGTGGCTTTTCTGGATTTGCTGGTTTGTGGAATATCTACTACAACTACTTGCTGTGCTCATCTTGGGTTTGTGCTGGAGGGTCTCCTAGGATGTTGCATTACCACCACAGCGAAACTATGTAAGCACTACTGTTTCTTTGCTTTACTTCGTGGGCCAAAACTCTACTACCTGCAGTATAAACGACTGTTTTTATCATGAAGGCATGAAAATGTCTTCTAACCAAGTTCTGTAAATTCTCAGAACTTAGAAAACAGTTCCTTCCCCCAACTTAATGACAAAAGGCAGAATTTCCATCACTGCAGTTAAATTATTTGTTTAGATTCTCTCAGAACCATGCTTTTCAAGAATGAGGGCCCAGAACTGGAGCCTTCAAACAGGTTTTGTGTGTTTAGGGGCTGATGAATACTAAAGAGCTGTTTCAAAAAGTCAGAGTGGAATTCAAATACATATAATTGTTAAAGTATAGTGCAGTTGTATTATCACAGCTTAATACTTAAAACCACTCAAGATGGCATTTCAAGGTAAATGCCTCATTAACAGATTGCTGCTTTTATACTATGAGTCACTAAGAACTTCTGCTATGATGATAAAAGCACATTAAAAGCCTTAAAAAAAAAAAATTAAAACAATCAACCCTGTACCAGACAGTTCCTTCAAGGCGCTGCTTCTGCGCAGAGGGCGGGGGGGGGGAGGAAACACCTTCAAATACCAAATGCTACATTTTTTCCTGGTTAAATACTGTATATTCTCAAACATTTTTTTCAGAGCAGCATCTGGACTCAAAAAATGTTCCATATTTATTACCAAACAAGGGTGGGGAAAGTCACAAGTCTTTTTGACAGGCATTTCCCCCCTCTAACAGGAGTTACAGGTAAGTCTGGCAAGAATGAAAGGATGAGCCACTAATGCTACATGGAAGCAACATCTCCCTGCTTTCCTAAAGCTTAATTCCAGGAAGTCACCCTATTTCAATCTACAGGTGCAAAACCACAGTACCTCTTGATTCCCTAAGAGCCTGTGGGAGTGCAGTCTTCAATATTTGGCCCAGTATTCTGTGACCAGAACACAGGAATCTAGCTCTAAACTCAGGGATGAAGCTGGCAGGCCAAGGCCACACTGAAATACCAGCTCTTCTGCTAGACAGGGCAGAAAATCCTCTCTGAGGCAGGGACCATTTTAGGAGCTTCAAAACGCTCTGCTGTCCTCCTGTGATCAAACTAAGATTAGTCTGCACTTGAGGGACCTGCTTCTCCTGCCCCCACTCTCCTCGATTGGATTTACTTCTTGATATTCAGCATGTCTATTGAGGCTGAACATCTTGCACAGCACCAATTTATTTCCAGCTAGTAAAGGCTCCTAAGTGGCAGCACATTTTATCAGAATTCATTAATATTTGATTTTAAGGATGTGGCATACTCTGTAAGTGGCTGGAAATTACCGTGTTGCATAACTGCTATGATCTATTTAAAATTACATTTTTCTATCTTAGAAGTTCAAAAATTAACAAAGAAGAGAGAGAGAAAAAGGAAGCAAATTCAAGATCCGAAGATTATCAGTGAAGGCAAGATGGTTCCCCAAAAGATAACAGGCTAATGAAGACACTATTAGTCTTCTTGAAATGACTCATCCATACAAATTAATACCGTAAGAAGTTGTTGTGCTTACTTCTACTTCAGGCCATGAACATTCTCCCCATCTCCAGCAAGCAGACTCAAGGATCAGAACCATCCCCTGAACAATTACTGGCACAAAGAAGAGTCCCTGTTTTGAATAAACTGTCAGAGGTAGCGAGCAGAAGCAACTGACTTTGCTTATAAAGACAACAGTTTCTCAAAACTCACAATATTTTTTCATTTCCCAGTGATCATGTCATATTTGCTACATCGAACTCAAGGCAGGCAACAGAAGCATAAAAGGCAATTGTTAAGTCAACCTGGTCCACCTCTAAAATTTACCTGCTTTTACATTGGCACCTCATTTATGAAACGCCCAGATTTAAAGACTTTAATTTACCTATTACTGATATACAGTTACCTCCGAGGAAAGCAGAGGGACTATTTCAGGTTTCTAGATCTCTCTCCAGTGATTTCAAAGTATAAATGACCAAACAGCATCTTGATTTACGGGCACTTTCCTGCTACAAGAGCATAAAGACACTCGTTAAATTACTCATACAAGGAAAAGCTTCCCTCAACTGAATTACCTACTTGCTGTTCCATAGCACTCCCATCTCCCCACGCAGAGTGGGTGACAATAACCTCCTAGGTTTTTCAAAGCTTAGTAGTATACCTGGTGTGACTGTAAGGATTTAAAAACAACAACAACAAAAAAAAAAACAACCCCAAAACCACACAACAAAAAAAAAGTAGAAAAAGAGAAGTCCCATAAATGTCTTCTGATTAACGCTTAATTAGTATTTCATTAGAGTATAGAACAGCTGTAAAGTACATGTCCAACTTAATTATAAACAATTTTTTTTTGATAAATTACAATAGATGAAAATTTAATATTGGAGCTATTAGAACTGGTTCGTTAACCCTAACATCTCATTTTACTAAGTCATTTTCTTAGGTCCAGTACATGGCTTACACTGATGGAAGTAAAATCAAAACAATTCTATGATTCTAAAAAGCTGAGGCATTGCAGTACACAAGGAGGCTCACGCTGCTGCTAGAGACAGACATTTCCTGAACCTCGACCCAAGAAGTCTGATTCACCTTAATACTTTTCTGAAGCATTTATTGGGAAGTTCTCCACTGCTTCTCAGATGTGAAAGCCTTTACCTTCTCACCATGCAGAGATGTACTGCCCAGCTCTGGCAGGAAAGGCCAGAAGAGAGCTAAAGCTAAAATCTAAACATTACAGAATCACTGTTTTGGATGGAAAAGACCTTTAAGATCACCGAGTCCAACCATTACCCCAGCACTGCCAGGTCACTGCTAAACCACGTCCACACCTGCATGGCTTTTAAACCCCTCCAGGGATGGGGACTCCACCACCGCCCTGGGCAGCCTGGGCCAGGTCTTGACAACCCTTTCAGGGAAGAAACTTTTCCTAATATCCAACCTAAACCTCACCTGGTGCAACTTGAGCATCACAGCAATGACTACTGGGACACTGGGCTCCTGCATCCTAAACACAATTACTATTGCCTTGAAAAAAGCTTTTTCCAGTCAACTTCCTAATTTAATCTCAGACTGAAATAAACAGTTCATTTTTGCATGGAAAAAAAAAACAAACACCAGTGAAGAAAGACATAATTTGTTACTTAAATTGTACCTGTTACTATGTAGCTATGTAAGCTCATAGCTACTAGAATAGATTATTGTTTTATTGATGCTCTTACTAAATTCTTAGTTGCATAATGTATTAGTTCATCCTAAAACTTGAACAAAACATCTCAGACAATTACAGAGTTATTTCTCGGTTATAAAGTCCCTCCATTTTAGTTGCATACTCCTACTAGGCACCCTTGTATTTCATTTGTAACATACGATGCTTTATACCGGCTGGGACAACAGCAACTGTAAACCAGAGGGCAAGTACAGATATCCTTGGTGTCTGCTTATTTCTTAGCAGTCAAGGAGCAACTATTCTCTAGTGAAGATGGGAAAGAAGGAACTACAATAGGGAGCAGAGGGATGGATCTGACTCCATAGTCCCTTCAAGTAATGCAAGGCCTGTTGCAAGGCCGGCTGCCGTCTCCTCATCAAGCAGTGATGTTTTTAAACTAAAAGAAGGGAGATTTAGAGTAGAGAGAAGGAAGAAATTTTTTACACTGAGGGTGATGAGACCCTAGCCCAGGTTTCCCAGAGAGGTGGGAGAAGCCCCATCCCCAGAACCATTCCAGATCAGCAGGTTGGACGGGGCTCTGAGCAACCATCTCCAGTTGGATATTTCCCTGCTCATGGCAGGGGCATTGGACTTGATACCTTTAAAGGTCCTTTCTAGCCTAAAGTAATCTATGATTCTAAGACTCTAATGAAAAAAATAAACCCAGAAATAATAGGTGCTCACATGTTTTTCTGCATCTTGTCACTCATAGAAGTGATGCTGCTCTCACGAGATCTTTATTCCATGTACACACATGATGATCAAGAACAGCATAAGGTGCTTAAGTGCAGCTGTAATACCATTTGCTAGATAACTATTCTGCATTACAATAGGGGGAAAAAAAAAGAAAACTGTGCTTCAGACTCTCTGGCAAACATTGAATTGTTCTGAGATTTTATGAAAAAAAAGAAAAAAGAAAAAAAGAAAAAAGAAAAAAGAAAAAAAGGGAAAAGGGAAAAGGGAAAAGGGAAAAGGGAAAAGGGAAAAGGGAAAAGGGAAAAGGGAAAAGG
>JAAGNO010022011.1:0-38415 GCA_033439905.1 Ceryle rudis
ACTTCCTTTTTACCCCGGCCCCTGTGCTTTTTTCCTACCACCTTTTTTATCCTTTGAATGAGTTTTTTTCTTTTGGCTTTTTTGGCTTTTTTTTTTTTTTTTTTTTTTTTCCCCCCCCCCTCTGTTAGTGTTTCCCCCTTCACCCCCCACAGCCCAGGACTGGTGCAACCGTAGGTGATGATGCTTCTGATTCCCTGCATTCTCTGCCTGTAGCACTGGACACAGGGTCCTTCCACCTGGGTATAGGGATGTCGTCTTCGTACTGCCTCACTGGAGGAGGGACAGGGAGAGGATGAGTCAGTGTCGGTGGAGATACACAGTCTTGTTGCGTGCTAGCCAGAAATGGGTGGGTGAGCTTGCTTTTTCTGTTACGGCTCTGCGTGTAGACGGAGAGCATCTACTGCGCCCACGGGCGTAGACCGTTGTGCTGTTGTCGCTCCAGCCTGGGCTGGCGTCAGCTGTTCTGTCTGTGTACTGAAAAGTACTAACTCTTCTCCTTGACCGCCTCCCAGCATGTAGCAGGGAAGGCAGAGTGTTACTGTGAAATGGCTTCTTCCTGCTCCCTTCCTCATCTGTGCTTCCAGCTGCAGCTACAGGATAGTGCTCTGAGCTGAGTGACTCTGGTTATTGTCCCCTTCTGTGTGGGAGCGAGGGGCCCTTTCCATGCCCTCGCAGGGCTGGTCTGTGTGACAGCACTGTGGAGTACAACCACCACCTGCCTGACCCTGCAACCGGGGAAGGTGTTGCTGAGCTAGGTGGCTGCACTTGGATTCTGCCCTGGCTTCCCTGATGTTCTCCCCAGCAGAAAGGGACAGCACCCACCCGGGGTGGCCACTGAAGTCTGAGTTCTCATTCTCTGCTGTGAATTTATTGCCTCATCTCAAATAGGGGATTCTTTCCTTTTTAGTTAGCAAGGCAGCACTACTTTTGAGGAAGAGAAAGGGTTAGGTTGTTGAAGCTGCTCTCTTGAATGGTAGCATAAGGGCTTGTGCTTTCAGACAGGTATCCACCTGACTATATCCCCTCCCCTGCCCTCCTGAAGGTGTGGGAGGAGATGGCTGATCTGGTGTGGAAGGGAAGCACCTAGTGTGAACTCATGATTCTAGCCAGGCCATGTCAGCCTGGACCGCAGTAGGCTTAGCGCAGGAGGATGGGCGCTCTGAAGGCGAGTGGCCATTCTAGTGTGTGAATGTATGGTGCCTCCTCATGCAAGGCCAGGATCTGGGAATGCCTCTGCAGCTTTCTCCAGGACAATGTACTGCACTTGGGTGGTAGTGGCTTTTCAGCTAGGTTGCTTCTGTGTCAGGGACTCCAAAAACCACCTTCACAGGAAGCTGAAGGAGGGCTGCTTCTCGCCCAGGCAGGGTGGAGGTTCTCTAGGTGGGAAGGAGGTCTCCTTGGAGGCTGTTGTGGGAGAATGGAAGCATGCAAATAGGAGAGAGATGGAGATGATGAGAATCCAGTCTTTGAGGTTTTCAATTTAAAAGAAAAATAAGCTTTTTGCTGCCTGCCAAACTTGAGGTTTGGTTTTCTTTTAATGGTAATCTCTGGAGCACCCTCTGAAACCCACTTCTCCTGTATTTGTTGAACCAATGTGCTCTTTCAGGACATCCCTGGGAGATGGGCTTGAACCTGTGCTTTTCCTGCTCCCTTTCCTCAAGCTGAGACAAAGGTGCTCCAGCCCTCTTGTAGTTGTGTTGCCCTTGAGCCTTTGCAGGGCTAATGGGCTGTCCCAGGGAGACGCTCACTGCCCTGAGCTTCTCAAGGAGAGTCTACAGCACACCCTTTCCCTAGCTGGGTGACATGGGGCCCAGTGTGGGCTCTTGAGTAGGCTGCTTGCCATGGCGCTATGACCAGTGCAGTGGGTGGGTGAGGAGGGCAGAGCCCGTCTTACTTCCCCCAAACTGCTGCCTGCCTGCAACCTCAGCCCTGCAGGTTTCCAGATAAGGACAAGCAGTGGAGGAATGGCCCAGCTGTTGAGCTTCTGTTTTGTGGGTTGGTTTTTTTTTTGTTTGTTTGTGTGGTTTTGTTTTGTGGGTTGGTTTTTTTTTTTATGGAGATACACACACACACACCCACACACCTCACCTTCAATTACGGACATTATCACTGCCACCCCCTCCTCCCCAGGGAGTGTGCTGCCAAGTGCCAGCTTGCTTGCCACACTGGACTTGAGGGGTGCTAAGCCCCTGATGGCAGGAAGTAGTCCAGTTGCCCCTCCATCCCACCCCTGCCTCTGGCAAAGCTACCCTGTGAGCCACTGCCACGGGACAGCGCCCTCTCCCCTGGCAAGGGGGAGAAGTGGGGGATGTGCCCCCCCTGCTTCTTAAGTGTAAAGCTTTGATGCTGCTTTGCCCTGCCACACGTATTATACCTGCTTTAAAAATAGCGGTGTGAGTGGAAGGAGGAAAAAGAGGAGGGACCAACCTCTTTGTATCTTAAAAGGAAAAAAGTGTGCTTCAGAGAACGTTCCTCCAGTGTCAGGCAGCAATGGAAACTAACGGCCTTTTTGGGTCTTTTCTAGTCTTGGATGTAGGCATTCAGCTTCAATTTTATTTTTTAAAAACATGCACTAATTTACCTGGTTTCTTAGGAAGAGAAGAGAATTTTTTTTTAAACTTTTATTTTTTATGGGTTTGTGTTCTTTTTGTTGATGTCCGTTTGTATTGAATAATTTGCTACATTTGTAAAATGTAAGAGGTATATATAATATATGTATATTTCTAACGTAAAAAACCTGTAATTTTTTTCTTTTCAAGATTTTTTCTTAAAAAGAGGAGAGAAAAAAATATTTTTTCAGGAAAAAACTTTAAAAAAAAAAAGAAGCGTTGAAGATTCTTTTTCTCCCCACTCAGCCTCCCTCCTTTCCCTTCTGCCCCTTTCCGAGGAGTGAATCGACAGTTGCCTTGTGGGAGAGGAGGAGTGAAAGAGGACAGAAGTCTGTATGTATCAGAGCAGAGGGTTTCTGTGTGTACTCTGCTTGGGTTTCTTTCTGAGAATGGGGCTACTGAGGGGGGGAAATCAGGCGGTTGCTGTCTTTTTTTTGTCTCTTTTTTTCTTTTTTTTTTTTTTTTCCTTTAGCGAAGGAGGAATACAATCAGAGTTTTGTATTCAGAATGTTGTGCAATATTTTGGAACGGGACATTGGTGTGTCTAGAGATTTAGTTAAAAACAAAACAAAAGCAACAAAAAAAAAGAAAACAAAAAGGTTGATCAAATCTGTACAGTTTCTATTGTTCCAGATTTTTTTAAGTTTGTATTAAAAGCATGATATAATAACCGGTTGTCGTGTGCTGTGTGCTTGGTTGGGAGAAGAACACCTCTGCTGTGCCCCTTCCTGGGCCAGGAGGGCTGTGGCTGCCTTCCTTGCCTGCCTTCCCATGAAGTGGCTTAGAAAAAAAAGTGGCAGTGTGCCCAGCCCTCCCAGGGCCGCTGTGATTCAGCTCCATGGGGAGAGGAGGGAGCTGGATGCTTTGCTTTTGGTGTGTGGTGCCTCTGGGGCCATCAGTCAATCATCAGAGTTCCTAAAATAGCCGGCTTCTGCAGCAGCTCCCCGGGGCTATCACCTGCAGGCCTGGCTTGGATGTGTCTGGTGTCATGGGGGGGGGTGGGGGGGGGAGTGTAGATGAAGCCTTCTCAGGTGGTGGTTTCTGGAAACGGGGTGCTGTTTGCTCTTTCCTAATCTTTGGAAGATTAATTTCTCCCCTCTCTGTGTCCCCTCCAGGGTCTGCAACCCAGTTTGGGTTTATCCTGGTACTTGCTAAGCAAAGGAAGCCTCATGGTGTGGGTGCAGACTCTGTCCTGCTGTCTGTGAATATTCATTCAAGGTGACCTCTAGCAGAGTGGGCTTGAGGCTAGATTTGAGAACAAGCTGTGGTGATGGAAGTCAGTTGTTTCTTGTTCTAACTCCTTGCTGTGGAGCTTTAATTAGAATTTCTGTTAAAGGGAGCTGCTCCTTTTTAGCAAAATGAGATGACCCCTCTGTGCTGAGGAAGATGCTGAAATGCCTGTGTCGTTGTTCTGCCCCCCACCATGTGCTGGATAGCTGTGTGACCCATCTTCCCCAGCCCCACAGCACTCCTACTGATGCTGTCTTGGGGGGTGGCTCAAAGCAACCTGTGCCACCACCTTAAAAAGCTGTTGAAGAGAGCTGCTCAGAGTGAACTTGAGGAAACCAAATGTGGAAGTGGTACTTGCTGCATACCCCTGCCCCCTCAGCCCTTCTAGCCTGAATTTCTTCCTGGGAGAGCTCGTGCTGCTTTGCCCTTGGCTTTACAAGCCCCGGGAGCTGGGCCGCTGCTCTCGCCTGCTGTGTGCCATGTGACTGTCACACTCTGCTAAGCAACAAAACTATTTTTTCCCCTTTGTGTCTCAAACCCCTTGTAATCATTTATCTAAAGTATGCACAAACTCTTGCCCTTAGACATGTTTCTGGAAATGGAAAGGCGAGGGCGAGTATGTGCCTCCCTGATCTTTGCCCTGCATTTGCTCGACTGTGACGCAGGGAGACATGGAGCCTTTCCCTTTTTGGGTACAGGTACACTGAGCAGTAGGGCCTGGAGTTAGTTTACAGCTGATAGCTGACCAGCCTGGGCAGGGATTAGCGACAAGTCTTTAGTATGGCCTCATTCCTCCTGAGGTGTGTGCCACTGTGCTGTTTCAGGGAGCCGGAATGGTGCGGGGAGATGAAACACCCACCCAGAAGCAGTGTGTGGGGATGGGGATCTGCCCTCTTGTCAGCCTGCAGAAAGGAAAGGAGCTACTGGAACTCTGCGCTCAGCCGGTGCGGGTTGGTGCCTGGGTGTGGGAGTATTTTTCAGGTGTTCGGGCAGTGACCAAGTTGGTCCCCAGATAGGGTGCTCCAGCACAGCCTAGCAAGGAGATGGGACTTGTCTCCCAAAACCTCTGAAGTAAAGGGTGTGGGGATGTTGTTTAGACACTCATCACAGGGAACTCCATTATTAAGAAGGAAACTTAAAACTTGAGTCACAGAGTGGGTGGGCTCCTACCTGAAAGGAGACACCTTGGGTAGGAAATGCCACATTTCAGCCTTGGGCTTCTTAGTCTGTGACAGCAGCAGTTTCTGACATGAATTGGGCTGCTCTGGGAGCAGGAGGCAGCTGGCAGCTGAAGAAAGCCTTATGCAAGTGTGAAGAGCCGGCTGTAAGGCAGCTGTGCCCTGGACTGTGTTTTAAATACAGGCCAGCAAAACAGCCCAAGTTTGCTCCAGCAAGAGAGTGGTCTCCTGCTGCTTCGGAGCCTTCCAGAGACTGGGGATTTCGGGGATTGAATACGACACAGTGCAGGTGCTGCTGACAGCGGGTGTCTCCCCATGCCCTGGCACTTGCCAGTGCACCAGGACCAGGAGTTGGAAAAACACCCCTGGGGGCGGGGCTGGGACCTGCTGTGTCCTTGGCGTCCCGGAGGAGTGCTCCTGCCAACACCACCTGCTTCTTCCTCACGTGGCCACGACCCCAGGTGCTGCTGGCGGACCTGGCGGGTGCGAGGGACAAAGCCAACGCCACAGTTGGGGAAGGACAGCCAGTTCTTCCCCCCCTGCATGTGTCCTCCACCAGAGCGCTGGCACCAGCCAAGAGGCCGACTGTGGCCAAGGTTAGCTGCCTCCCAAGCCTTGTGCTTTTTCCTTTGGTTTCTATGGCCAAGCTCCAATTCAAACATGGTCAGGAACGTGCTTGCCCTGGCCCTTGCAGAGTTATTCTTTCACTGTCCTCCCCGCTGCCACCTGCATCGTCATCTCCAGAAATCTGGTCTGCTTTTTATAAAGCTGCTGAAGAGTGAAGCTTTCACCCTCTCAGCCCTAAGATGCCCCTGTGAAGGATAAGCCCCATCTGGCACACATGGTGCTTTTGACTTGTAACAGTCAGCAAAGGGCCAACTTGCCTGATGGCCAATTTGTGTGTGGACATTGCCAGCAGCTAAAGTGACTCCAGCATGGCAAATGCATCTGCCAAGGTGGGGGATGTGATTTTTTTTTTTTTTCCCCCCAAGAAGCTCTCAGAGGTACAGCAGTGGGTTAGAAAGAGGAGATCTCTGCAGAGAAGGTTCATGGTCAAATTTGCCACTTTGCCTTGAGGAGGGACAGGGAATGGTGCCGGTGGAGGTGTTGGGGAACTCGCTCCCTCTTCATCAAATGCTGAAGAGGCGAGCGTGGTCCCCATGTTATTCTGCAGTTGCTGAGACCTAGCTGCGGGTTTGTGGTTTGGTTTTTTTGGGGTTTGTTTGTTTGGTTTTTTTTTTTTTGCTTATTTTTGTTGGCCTCACACAGCGCTGTCCTGCCAGTGCAGCCTGACTGCTGAAGGAAGCAGTTCTCCATGAGGGAGTGTGTCCCTCCCACTCAGCAGGGTGTTTCCATCAACGACAAAGTTTTCCTTCCAATGAATCAGCCAGAACCTGCTTGCAGAAGGTGTAGCTGGGACTTTCATCGGAGGGAAAAAAAAAACCAAACCAAACCCAAAATGACCCATACAAGGTGATGTGTAGGGAGAGCAACAGGCAATATCACTGCAACAGGACATGCTTCTTCTGTGGCCGTCACTTTGCTCACAGAGCTTGGGGAATTCATGCAGGGGCCAAGTCCAGCTGTCCTCAGAAACAGGCACTTTTGCATTTCCTGATCTTCCTGCAATCAGGTCCAGTGTCAACACATGCTGCTCTGGGCCCCTGGAGAGGCCTGAGTGATGTCAGAGCAGGCCCTGGGCACCTTTCCAGAAATCTACCAAGGTTGCCCTCCATCCCTGCCTGTGCCCGGCGCTGCTGTATGGCGCCCAGCTGTAACTGGGAGCATGCACCAGTGTCACCTGCGGAGCCTGCTGAAGAAGCAGCACTCAGACAATGCACAGGGCAAGTGAGGAGTCATGGTCACTTAGGGAAACCAGCAGGGAACTAGAGACCTCATCTGCCAGAGGAGCACTGGGTTTGCACCCTTGGAGGTACAGACTGGCAGCACAGCGGTGAACACGTGTAAAGGAGCAGCAGGGGTGTCTGGGAGACCATAAACACAAGCCAGGGGACATCCAAGGCAAGATACTTGTTCTGAGAATTTTTTGACCAATCAGTGCAAATAAGTAGAAAGTGTCCCAATGGTTACAAAGGTGGTAGCTTGGACTTCAATAGCTCATAGCAAGCAGAGAATAATACCAGCACATACTCCATTAAAGCCATATTAGACTGGTGTTTAGTGCATGAGAGAGCCACTGACCATATCTCTTTGTCATACAGATAGTCAGCATATGGACAACATCACAGCTGAGGAGATTTTTCCTACTTTATATTTTTACGAAAAAATGCCAGGCTTTACAATGTGCACCTTAAAAAGCTACAGAAGGACCTGAGTCCCTCCAACCCTGGCCCTACTGTTTTATATTGTGGGGTGCCTGAGACAGAAGCGCTGACTCCTCTGAGTGCACAGAGTAACTGCTTGCAGAAGAGCTGCTGTGGGGACTCGGGTCTGCCAGCAGCACCCAACTGATCTCTAACCCCTGTCACTGAGCTTTCCTGGAAAGCAGGATAAACTGGTTGAACAAGGTCAGCTGAGGACCACTACAGTAATCTGCAAAGCATCACTAGGAAGTGGAGGTCTGCATTAGAAACTGTGTACTAACCCTTCCCTTGCCTGGCCAGTAGAACTTCATAGTCCAGAACTGGATGGGGCTGGACATCTTCCTTTAACATACCTGTAGTGTCCTGCAAAGTTGCTCAAGTGTCTTCCCTGGAGCTGTTCTGCTGGCGTAAAGCTGCAAGAGCTGGTGGGAACTGCCCATTATTGCGGGGAGTTTAAAAAAGCGAGACCACAGCACCCCACTGGAGAAGCCAATTTTGCTTCAGTGGTGCAGCAAAGCTTCCTGCAAATGGCTGAAGATGCTTTTCAGCTTCCGCAGACTGGGAAGTAAGATGAAGGGTTGCTGTGTTTGTCTGGTTGAAAAACTCCACTGATTTTATCCAGTGAGGCTTGTTGACCTCAACAGAACTTGGTACAGGGAGCTGGCTATGATTTCATGAGAAAAAACCAAAACCTCCCCAGGTATTTTTCTGTGATACAACTCCACTGAGGAAGGTATGATTAGCAAGGGGACCCTCATTTATTTCACCGCCCTTAATTTTGTCCCCTCTCCCTGCAAGGTCTGCAGACAAAAAGGGATCTCCACTGCTGGCTGTGACACTGCCCTTCCAGCCCAATGCACAAAGAGCTCTTCTCCTCCTGTGCCTGGTGAGGCAGTTGGCCACCTTCTTCTTCACCTTATTAGTACTGGTGAGGGAATTAGCAACTGCTGCTCCTGGAGGGAGCCCTGTTTCCTCCTGGAGCTAATTGTCACTTGGCAGGATCTTAGTCATCTTGTGGTGGCAGTGGCTGGCTTTCCAGGCTCTGCCACCAGCAAAGCAGGCTGCAGGGCTATGGCTCTCTACCTCACAGCCACTCAAAAGCCTCCTGCCCAGGGTCACAGCCAGCTTCACTCCTGCCTGGAGCCTGCCCTGTCAAAGCATTTGCTTGTGCTGGGTGAATGCTGCTGTCTTCACACCTTGCCAAGTGAGGCAGGTTGGACCTCAGGGAGTTAAACACTCCCACTGGTCCACAGCTGAGTTTGTCTGCACTCACTTGCAGATGCTCTTCACCAAACAGAATAAAAAGGAAGGTAAACGGATGCAATGGTATCTCTATGATGTTTGCCATTACATGCACCTGCTACCAGAGGCTATAGGAAGACCCCAAGAGTGTGGAGGTGTTTCCCAGGTCTTTGGCTATGAGACCAGCTAATGCCACCATGAGTGCTGGTATTCCCCACATGGGAGCTCATCAACCTTGGGAACTTGGGAAGCATCCTACTTTAGAGCCCCAGCCTTCTCCTCTCCCTCACCTCTCTATCTCCATTGCTCCAGTGGATTATTTTCCCTAAATGCTGTGGCCTGATCCTGGAAGCAAACAGAGGGTGACTTCTGCCACCAGTGAGCAGCCATATCTCTCCCCATAGTACCTTTGCCTCCTGCTAGACCCATCTCCTGTGACCCATGTACCTGTGATCAGATGATTTTTTTTTTTTCCCCCCTCCACAGCTCCTCCTGGTCCTGGCTGGCTGGCAACAGCTGCCCTCCACACAGTGAAACAGCATTTGCAAAAATACCTTGTATGGCCCACAGTGGAGGGACCTTGTCCCTGCACTGTAGCACAGGATGCTTCAAGCACAGCGAGAGCACCAGCTGCATACTGGCACATCTTGAAGCAGTTGGCTTGGCTGGCAGAGGTGTTCCAGCTCTGTTAGCGCTGCTGCAATAGCTCAAATAGTAGTTCGGGTGTTGCCACAGTCTTTGGTATGGCCCAAGAGCTAATGACAGAGCAGGTGACAGATGCAAGGATTGCAGAAGTGTGGTTGGAGATGAGGAGAGCTCGTTCTGGACAGCTTGTTGTGAGACCAGTCTCTGCTGACCAGCTGTGACAATGGGTTTTGCAAGGTGGATTCTTGCCTTGTAGACTTCATCCTTTGAAGGATGTTATGGCTGCATTTGGCTCTGCCACTCCTCACAGGATGTCCAATATTATCTTGGGATTACTGGAGTGACCATACTCATGACCACCAGTTTACAGCAGAAGGAAAACTCATTAAAGCCCAGAGGTGTTTAATGAGAAGCAAAGTGGCAATAGGGCATTGACACACCATGTGTGTTGATGCAATATGATGCTAAAGGGGCATAAATGTCATAGTCTGATGCAAGATGGGTTTGTAGTACTGAATTCCTGCACTGCATGTCTACCACAAATGTCTTGAAGGACTTGGGAACCACGAACCCCAAATCAAAGCTATAGAAGGATGCTGGGAGGGGGGAGAGGAAAGGCTGAAAAGTGGCAGTGGAAACTGTAGAAGTGTATGGGCAGTGCAGCAAAGAATGTGCAGCCTGACATGGAGCACAAGCTTGAGGAGACTTTTTCCAAGCAGGTTGAAGAACTGGTTAAAAAGAGGCTTAGACCTACAACCTTACAGAAGCAGGAATTTGTATATTCTTTGTAGGCAAACAGGATTATGTCAAAGTACCTAATGCCATCATTCAGTTCGCTTATTAATGGAAACACTGAGTATGGGCTAATTGCTCAAGCCAAAAGGGAGTCGGGTTTTTGTGATCACCACACTGTTATCTACGAGTACAAACTGCTCCTGCAGTGCTTTGTGTAAAGCAGAAGTACAGAGGCAGCTCTACTTGCTTACGCACACAGAAGAGTCAGGATACATGGAAACTCTGAATCTTTTCCATCCCAAGCTCTCATCGTTGCCATCCTTCCCAAGGGCCTGCTTCTGTAGTGCTCAATATCAGAGTTGACTTCAGTGGGAGCATTTTGGCCTTTAGGTGTCAGCTTCTATGTGGGTTGTGAAGAAAAGGGGTCAGAAGGTCTGCTCTTGGGTCTGTGTCCACTATGTTGATGCTTTTTTCCCCCAGTGGCTACAAAACCACCTTCAAGACTACCCATCTTGAAAAGAGCTGTGTGACAGTGGGTGTCAGGGCAGCCATTTTGTACTAATACCAATAATTTTGTACTAATAACATGTCACAGTAAAGAAGACAGAAATGACTAATTAAAATGTTGGGGAGATAGTCAAGTCATGAGAGCATTACTCAAGTGCAATTTAGCTGGGAAGCTGCAATTCACAGCTCTGCTATTACAAAAATACCACAGGACTTAATTCACCAGACATCACTGTCAAGGTATCAGGTTATCATTCCACCAGAAAGCAGCTCCAGGCTACCCACCACCCAGCCTGAGCATCGGTTCAGAGCCATCCACAGAGCACAGTCCTGGCTCCCAAGTGGCTGGAGACATTTCCAGCAACCATAATTTTTTCTGGACCAATATCATGCAGGCCCAAGATATTTCAGCCTGCAAACAGGCTTGTAGCTCAGTGTGGTCTTGCTCAAGGTCAGGGTGACACCATCATCAATGGGAAACAGAATCTCAAAGCCCTACCATTCCTCACGTAAGTTCTTCCCTGTATCATTTTTCAACTGTAGTTCTCAGTCCCGAGCTCTCTCCAGATCCTCTAATGAAGATGATGATTATGAAGAAACTACTTCATAGTGAAGGGAAGGACCTGAGAGAACAGTTTGGTGCTTGTTAGCTGGGGGTCAGGCCAGGCTCAGAGGACTCTACATAGCCTCTGAGTGTGTCCCATCACTGCATTAACAGTCCCAAGGTGTGCAGGAGCCTGTGACACATGGGCTTCAGGCAGCAGAGAAAAGACAGGCAATAAACATCAGTCTCTATGGCCATGATGTAGATTAATGGGAGAGTTGGTGCATGAAGCACGTGTTTTAGCAGCTACAATCCCTCCCCTGCTGTGTCAGTCCCAGCTTTTACAGCTGTAGCAAGAAGTAGCAGAGGTCTAGTGTAGTGGAGCTGCGTAGGAGGAGTGCTTAGCTGAGACGTTTAAGCTGCTGATGGCTTGAAGCCCACAGCCTCGGGTAGAAATAGTGTTTGGGGCTGTAATGTGGTTTGTAGGAGTTGGAGGACTCTTTTATTGACAGCTCCAGCACTGCTTTGGCTAGTGGCCACCACTGATTGGTGAATGAAGGGGGAGAGAAAGGCAAGCCAGTGAGGGGAAAGGGAAAAGGCCAAGGAAGAGGACAGAGAAAAAGAAATGCAAAGATTGAAGTCTAGACAAGAGAAAAATTAAGCATAGAAGACAAAGGAGATGGAAGGAGGGGAAATCAAGGAGTAACACAAAGGGAGAGATGGAAGAGAGACAGCAGCCCTCCAAAAGGCCATAAATGGGAGGTGGGAAGGAGCTGGGCATGGAGAGAACAACAGCTTCCATAGCTGGCTCATTTCTCCACTGCTATTGCTGTCTTGGAAAAGATGAGCCTGCCTTTTTCTGGAAAAGCTTAATGAGCAATTACCACAAATGCCTTCCCTGTTACCTTTCATGATGCTTTGAAGATAAATGATGTATGTTACAGGAAAGAAAAGTGACCCTGTGTGGGCTCAAGGAGGCATCGCACCCCTGTGAAAAGTTGCGCCCCAAGAGGTTAATGCTGGGCCAGGCCTGTGAGTGAGGCAGCAGAAGCAGCCAGGCTCTGAGGAAGGACTGGTTTGGTCCCAGGGGGCCAGGGCCAAAGGAAGGGAAAGCTGTAGACACATCCTGGCAGCTTGGTACCCTGCAACCAGTGAGAGCAGCCCTGCACTTTTGCTGCCCAAGATCAGGGGATCACAGGCGCTTCCCCTGCTCTGGGCCAGAGAAAAATCACTTTTGTGAGGAAACACAGCTGAGATCTCCAATATAGCTGGCCTGCACATGGTCACCCCCCAAAAAAAACCCCAAAACTGCTTTTTCAGCTCCTCACCACTGACTGCCAATGCAGAAGTCATGCTCTCCAGTGCCACCTTCTTTTCCATATGCTAGAAATGCCTGGTCTCACCTCAGCTTGGCCAGCAGCAAGTGCTCAAACCTCCTGCCAGGGCATGAGGCAAAGGGCTGGCAGTTGTTACTACTTCTCCTTGGTGGGGCAGGAGAGGGTAGCTATGGGGAGGCCCAACCTAAGCACTGTGTATGCCCAGGACCTCAGCTGGCACCAGCAGGATGCAGAGGCAGAATGAGCTCCTCCAAGTCTGAACTCATTCATAGGCCAGCAGCCTTGCAGCGGGTCCATCTGAGTGACATGGAGCCAGGGAGGACATACATTGAGACTTACTCATTGCTCTGGGATGTTAGTCCTAATGGAAAACAGTAGGAAGAAGTTAGAATATGCCATAAATATTTACTGGCTAAGACATCCATTTCCCTAGTTGTTAGAAGGTCATAGCTGCCTGAAGTTTCAGGGTTGGACTCCAGCTCCTGCTCCAGCACCAGGAAAACCAAAGCATCATCCCACCACCATCCCAAGCTCCAGGTCATGTCTCCTGTGCAGCAGGTGGCTGCATGGCTGCCAAACAAGCCCCAGGCTTGCTGAGCCCCTGAGCAACAACAAGGTGAACAACAGTTGTTTTGTGGTTATGGAAATAGCTCGTCATTGTTTGAGGCTGGTATGAGCTGCATTGTTCTCCCCACCAAGGCACAGGCTGATGAGAAATGCCAAGGTGCCCCTTTGCTCCTGGAGAAGCTGACTGGGTCTCAGCCTTTCTTTCAGTGGCCAGCCCTCTGGGGTCTGACTGTGCTTTCCTTCTCAGCCTGCACAGAACAGGCACGTGGCTGGAGCTCAGAAGCCACACTTTAAATAACCACATCACAATGACTCATGCCTTACCCAAGGCAGTCTGGCTGCTGGCATATAAAGCATGAAAATGGTGAGCTTTGGAAGAAGAGATGATCCTGCGGTGATCAGACATATGGCTCAGTTCCTGGCCAGAAGGTGGGAGGGGTGGAAGTGTTTCTACATGAGAGTGGCTGGAAGGCTGAAGCTCAAAGGCGCATAGTGGTAGCCTCCCCACCACTGCCCAGCTCTGTCCTCATGACCTGTCACCATATGCACAGCCCCTCATCTCTAGAATTTCTCCAAATCGGCAGTTTTGGGAGCTGGGGAGGCTCGGGGAGGTAGGGAAAAGGCATGTGGGAGGAGAGCCTGAGAGCTGCATGGCTGAAATGGTGGGGGTGTAGAGCACTTTACCCTTTGCAGCTCTTGGCCTGTAGCACTGAGGATGCAGACAAGGAGAGGCAGTCCTGATAGCTCTGCTGGACCTTCACCTTTCCCTCTAGCACTAGAATCATCCTCCACTTCCCCAGCCCCTCTGCAAACAGCTGCCCCCCCCTCCAGGACCTACTGCAGCATTTCCCCCAGCCCTCCCAACAGTCCCCACCCCTTCCCACAGCTGTTTGTCCCAGAAGCACCGAAGCAGCTTGGCAACTCCTGCCCACTTTCTGCCAGCAGCCTGTACTGAGAGGCCAGCCTTCATCTTTGGCCTGCACCTGACTGCCTCGTCACCCCTGGGTTGCCCATGCCAGCCACACAAGCTGCTTTGTGCAGCCCAGAGGCTGTTTTCATGGCCTGAGCTCCCAGGAGCTGCTCATCAGCTTTGGCAGAGTGGCGTAAATGTCACGTCCCTGCCTGTTCCCAACCCGAAGCGATGCCCACATGTATCCCATTATGTAAGGCATAGTATGTACAGGAGCTGGGAGGCCTTGGGCTCATTTATGCACTGTGAGTGATAGCTGAAAAAATGAGATGGGAACTATTTTTAAATCCCCCCCCCCGCTCCCTCCTCCAGCTCTTCCCCCCAGCCCCAGCCAGGCCGCGTGGATGTCTAGGCCATGGGGGCAACTAGTACTGCCGGGATCTGCTGAACTGGTCTTGAGTGATGCTTAGCACTGCCACAGAGGGACACAGCACCTCAGCATGGGGCTGGTGGTACCTGGAGGATACGTCCTCTTCCAGCCCTCCTTGCCCATCAACAGTCCCTTGACATCGTCTCCTTCACCTCTCATGGCCCTACTTGCCGGCAGGACCTCATCCTCCCCCTAGGCTCTCCCTGTAACTTTAGAAAGGTCACCCCCTCCTCACTGAGCTGCAGGGTTATCGCAATTCCTCAGAGCAGAGCAGAAAGGATCTCGGGGCAGGGGGGGAGGGAATTACCTTCTCCCGTGGAAATGTGACACCCCAGCACCACTCTGTCCCTCAGAGCAAGGACAAGAGACAGACAGTCCAGAGCAGGGCACTGCATAATGCCTCCGACTGAATGCTGCCGGCACAGGGACCAGCAGGGGAGAGGCAAAGTGGGTGAGGAGCTGGCTAAGAGAGAGGCAGTGTCAATCACAGAGCAAGGAGAGTTGTCAAAATCATCATTGTTTTGCCCCAGAATGCTGTAAGACAGGCACCCCTCAAGCTGGAATGATGGAAGAAGACAGGCAGGGGGTGGATGCTGCCCATGTGCTGCCATCTTGCCTCTGAATAAAGACACTTGGTTCAAGGATATGCCCATCAAAGAATTGTCTGGAGAGAGCAACAAGTATGGGGCACCACTTCACCAGGCATTGAAGATGCTGCTCTAGACATCCATCCTCAAGAAGGATGGACATGACCTGCAGCAGGTAGAGACCAGGCTTGTGAGCCACCATTGTGAGTGGGCAGCTCGTTCAATCTTAAACGGGAGAGGCTGAGGGGGGACAGGATCTGTGCCTTATGCTAGGGCAAATACATGGTGGGGCAGAAGTCTAATTCATATCCCTAGACGCTCATCTGTATCACAAATACATTTAGACCTAAAATTAGAAATAAGTTCCTAGCCAGTCACAGTATAAACTGCTGCACCAGCCTGTCAGGCTGGAAGGTGGGCAGAAGAAGCCTAATTTGGTAAGAGATCCAGCCAGCTGGTAGTCACTGCATGGCAGGAGAAGAGGGAGCTCACAATGAGCCACAGACACATCTGAAATAAAGCTTGCAATCATGTCCCCAAGCTGGTCCCCAGAGGGATTGGTACAGAGCTGAAACCTCAGTGTATTGCACCCTCTTTAGGTTACATGTTATTAATGTTCTGTTCCAGGGTCCTCCCCAACGTTTGAGGAGGCAAGGAAAACGTCACCTCTTTTCCTTCTGGGTTTTCAGGAAATTCTTTCATTTCCTTCATCTCTGTAACCTCTCTGGCCAGGGCTAGCCACAGGCTTGGGGTGAGGCAGGGAGGAGGGCCACTACTGCTGCTCTTAGTCATGCTTTGGGTGTGTTGGATTGCTTTGCTCCTCGCAGGCTCAAGACAAAGCCAGCTCTAAGGCCAGGAAGGCATTTCCTTCAGGCTCCGTGTGCTGGGGCAACCTGGGGAGCTTGAGCTGTTGCTCACTGCAGGAAGCGGTGCCCTTCTGAGACTCCTTGGCTGCATCTTCCCTGTTGCAGGAGCTCAGACACACTGGAGATGCCTTTGTTCTCTCCCACTTGTTCCCTCTGCTGTGTTTGTATCTTTAGGCTTCTGTGGAGCTTCACTGTGGAGACTGAGGTGGTGCCTCAGGCTGAGATGGTCAGGACATTCTCTAGATCCTGTCCCCACATTCCTATGTCCCCAGGCACTATGCTCTGGTGTGCGCAGGTTGCAAGGACAGCCAAAAGCCCTACCTAGTCCTACGTTTCCATGTGGCATGGAGCCCACATTACCACGACAAGATCCTCAGCCTCGTGACCAGCGTGCCTGCTATTTTTGCCTGCCCTGAGTCCTCCTCGGTGCCGCGGGCAGCTGGGCAGAGTGAAGCGGTAGCCTGGATTAGGGCTGCGGCGGGGTCAGCTCGGGAGGCTGTGGACAGCTATCAGAGCACAGCGCGTCCCTCCGCCGGCGGGCTGAAGCTGCCTCCTCGGCACGGATCTCTTAAAGGTGACTCCCAGGCCATGGCTCTGTCCCACCCAAACCCCTCTGTGCCTCCTGAACCCTGTCCCGCCTCTGGCCCCTCAGCTGACACTCGCTGTCCCGTCCCGTCTCGTGTGTGTGTCCCACGGCAGAGCTCCCCTGACCTGCTGTGGGGCCGCGCGGACCCGAAGGGGAGCAGCGCCTGCCGCCGGCCCGGAGCAGGGGCGCTGCCACAGCGTCCCCTGGCGGCGGCTGCTGGTAGGGAGCGGCCCCGCCGCCATTTGTGGCGCCGCGCGGAGCCCAGTGCGGAGCGGAAAGCGGTCGGTGTTCGCTCGGTGGCTGCGCGCCGGGCGGGCTAAAGCCTCGGTGGGGCTGCACAGACAGCTGCCGAGCTCGCCCGGGAGAGCGATGCTGCTCATGCCAGTCTGCCCGCTGCCTTGAGACAGAGTGGAGCTGGGCCGTGCGGAGCGGCAGCACCCCCGCCCATGAGCCCCGCCCGGGGCGGCTCTTGGCAGCCGGGTGGGGGTACGGAGATGGGATTAACTGCGGGGGGAAGCGCCGGGGGCTCGAAATGCCTCCCTTTCCCCTCAGGCAGC
Source organism: Ceryle rudis (assembly GCA_033439905.1). Taxonomy (NCBI): domain Eukaryota; kingdom Metazoa; phylum Chordata; class Aves; order Coraciiformes; family Cerylidae; genus Ceryle; species Ceryle rudis. The sequence goes on from JAAGNO010022011.1 coordinate 16,855, forward strand.
CCCATCTTTAGGTGCCCTGAAGCTTCAAGAGGCCGAGGAGCAATGTGCCTCTTCATGAGGTGCGGCGAGGAAGGACAACGGCACCATGACCGCACAGGCAGGAGGGATGGTCCCCATCTCCCGCATGAACACAGAACAGCTTTTCCCCTTCAAACACGTAGGGGTTGTGAACAGCCGAACCCTCTAGCGGAGCAGCTCAAACCAGCCCCCCCAGCAGCCATCTGCTCCTCTGGCACTGGGGAGAAGAGGCTGGTCGGCCACCCTGATGGGTACTGTACAGACCCCTCTTCCAGGCAGCAGCACCCAGGCTCTGATGGAGACCAGCTTTCTGCCTGACTGGGAGGCTGTTGTGGTGTGCCACCAACATGGTATTCATCCCTTTTTGGGAGCCATTCGGAGTCAGCAGGCCTGAGTAACACAAAGAGCAATGAGATCTTCCTTGTGGTGAAGCTAGTTGTAGGTCATGGGCCCTTGGCTCTGATGGGGCTTGTGCTGCACGTAAGCATACCTGACAGTTCCTCATTGCCAAGAAAAGATGTGCAGCAGCTCCCCAGAACTTATGTCCTGCAGTAGGCCTGTGGTCTTGTAGCTTAGTGAAGCCAGCCTTACCTTCAGGATGAGAAGGATTTGGAAATAGCATCTTTTTGTGGGCTGTGGCAATGTCCCAAGCAGATGTAGGACACTGGAACACACATCGCTTCCTGGATTGAGGCAGTATGTGAATCCCAGAGAGTGGGAGGAGACTACTTTTCCTCAAATTGTGTATTTTACACTTACAGATAGCATATAAAGCCTTAGGAGCAAATAAGCAACCACCAGGATGAGATGACTGCATTGGCTGACTGATGACACAAGACTGAAGCTGGCTGAGGCAACTGCTGTTTGGAAGCTCCAGACAACCTTCTCAAGCACAGTGAGTTGAGGAGCACTGCAGCATGGGGTGCACCCACAGCACAAAGTCTGGAGTGCAGGTGCAGTGACCTATTGCCACCACACTGCCACTATGGAACATGCACACTGCTCTGGTTCAAAGGCTTACTGCTCCAGGGTTCAACCAGGGGGTGGTTGCTGAGCCTGCTGTCCAAGCTGGAAGCATGTTTCAGGATTAAAGCATTCAAGAGCCAATTTGACCATAAACTTATGATCAAGTGCAAGAGAGATAAGGTACATGAACTCACCTCTTGCCATATCTGGAATACCACAAGCACCTTTCCACTCTACTCCACCTAGCCACCTGCCAAGCTAGCATCTTCTGCCTCCTCCCCTTTCCAGAGGGGAGGAAGGTTGGTCCCATATTGCCCTTTTGCAATTATTTCCCAGGGACACCTCACCCACCCACATGTCTGTCATACTGTCAAGAAGCAGCTTCTGTCTTAATTCCCTCACAGTCAATTTGTTCTCAGTTTCCTTCCACTGCCTTCCCACTTCTCAGAAGCCTGCCCAGGTCTTCACATGCAGTACTGGTCTCTGTCCCCACCTCCCCTCCCAGCATCACAGGCTGCATAACTGAGGCAGAACAGAAGAGAGTACCTTGCTCTGAGCCCTCCACACAATGGCATCTCTATCCACTCTGTCTCCCACTTCCAGGGCAGGAGAGGGGCTCCAATGTCATACTGCAGGCTATGCTGGCTGGTGGGTCTGCTTTATATGCCAGGTCTCCAGCAATGTTTCACTCACATTGATGAGCTGGGACTCACACTGTCACAGGTCCTGCTCCTTCCTCAGACACCACAGCAGGCTGCCTCCCAGCTTTGCATGTCAGCAGAGAAGGTGTCAGCCTGCTCTTCAGCTGCATCCATTCCTTCTTGCTTGAACAGTCACACAGGGCTACAATGACATGAGATGGATGGAAGGGATTTCAGGGGCAAGTGAAAGTTGAAAGCAATTTTGCAATCTGGTCACTCCACAGATACAGCCTCTCAAAGCCCAACAGTCTTCCCAGATGTATGAGAACCGTATCACTTGAAAGATACATAAGACACTTAAAATGTTTTCCCAATATCCATGTCGAGTCAATGACCACAGCCAATAGCAAGCATAAACCCGGAAGACCCTGGTGGATGCAGCTCTTGCACGTCCAGGCATTCCAGCTCCTGCTACAGAGCAGTACAAACCAAATGGGAGACAGATCATTTCCCCACTCTTTTGCAGATCTAGTGTAGCCAGGAGAAAAAACAAGTACAAATGCATTTAAGTCCTGAGGTCAGCAGATTCCCCACACCCAAACACACAACAGGAAGGAGGTTGAGTAAGAGGTTGCCATTTTTTCCATTGGCATCTTTCAGATCACCAATGGCTGCCAAATTTCCTGAAGGGAACTAGTAGTATAACGTGCAGAGTTTGCATATTTATAAATTCACCTCCATCCACCCACCCAAGAGAACATAAAAGCTCCCTGAAAAGAAGGTGCTGTATAATAAACATCCGTGCCTCTGCCAGCTGCCATCACAACAGGGAAGAGATACCAAATATACTCCACTGACTCTGTGTTAAGGCCACAACCTTGTATCCACTCATTTTCTACTGCAATCCCTTGCTTTGCTATGTCAAGCCTTTGACCTTCAGCACATATTACAGGTCACAGCCCTCTCTCTAAACTGCTTGGGTTTTAGTTTTATATGCACAAACTGCTTGGGTCACTAATCATGCCATGGCTCTGGAAGATAGCCAGAGAAAAACGACTAATTGACACAATGTCTTCCTTCTGCAAAACCCTATTAATTTATTTCCTAATTTGCTATGGTACGTTGCAGGCAGACATCTTCATACGTACGTTTCAAAATTAGACCGATGAATGACCACATGAGATGCCATCCCCATCTTCATAGGCCTTCTAATGCCTGGACTAGATACCTCTTCCTCAAGTATCAGGAAATGGTCGTTGAGTGTCAGTGTAGATCAAAGCCCTACCGAGCTGGATCAGAAATTCTAAACAGGAGGGAGGGATTTAGGCTTTTATTTCCTTCCTACCACCCCCTATCACTAGCGATACAAGACACCTTTTAAAAAAGCTAAGAACCAATAAGCTCTACTGTACTTCAGTTTCCAGATATGCTAAAATATTCCAGATAACCTAGAATACCAGTGATCTCCTTTCCCTTGAAAGCACACATCTCAGGTAGAAGTATCATAGATAAGAGACCAAGGAGAGTGACCACAGCTTTTTCTGGAAGCTGTCCTTTCTGGTCAGAAGTAGTGAATGCACAGAAGACATACATTTCTTACCAGGTTAATCTTCACCTACCACACCTTGAGGAAAAAAAAAAAAAAAAGGAACCCCTCCCAAATCAAATAATCAAAGTGTAGGTAAAAAAAAGTGGAAAGGAATGGAGAAAGCTGTCCTAATGGTCAAAGCTTATCTACTCTAGGCTCTCCTCCTTTCCCTGAAAGAAAGAAAACTAAATGCTGATTATTTTGTGGTTGTTGTCATCCCCAAAGTAACAGACAAAGCAAGCTTCAAGTGTCTGTGGCTGACTATTTGTTCTCAGGATCTCTCCCCCCTACCTGCAAGAGCTCAACTTCAAATCACCACAGGACAAATGCAAAACCTTGAAGAGTTTTTGAAATCAATTAATCCAGAAAATAAAAATGGGGCTTGTATACATGTTACCAGCACACCTAGCAGTTAACACATGGGAAAACACACAGCAAGAACCTAATCCTAAAAGGTGATCTACCGGCCTCAGCGTGAGCTGCAGGTGTAAAGCTGGCAGTTGGGGTGTACAGCACACAGCATGCTATCTACAGAACAAAATTACTGGATCTCAGCATAGTGGAATATACATTTTATTTCTTAAAAAGGAAGGGTACTAACAGAATTCAATACAGTCAAATTTTTACATTTTAAACAAAAGCTTTTCTTTTTCTTAAAAACCAGTTACGAGCAGAGAAGTGAGAGGATTTAAACTACTCATAAAATCCAAGCTGAAGACTTTGAGAATTCAAATCTGTGGTTTATACATTTAAAAAGTGTAATAAATGGAAATATAAAATAATACCAACTCTGCAACAGTGAAATGCCCTTTCCTCATTAAATTGGTGTTTAAGCACCTTTATTTTCACCCATCAGCTGCCAGGAGTGTGTAGTTTTATGTACAAAATAAGCGGTTTGGGACAAAAAATTCACATATAAATTAAAACCATTTATGGCAATAGGTTTACCCAGCCACTTTACAATCTTTATTATCTCTTTCATTTCTACAGAATTTTCAGTCAGGATGATCTCAAATGCACTTGGACTGCTTTGAAAAGCAGCTACATTTGCAGGAATTATATAGACAGCCTCAAGGAGTAAACATCCAAGAGACTGAACAACTTAACAAGCAGTAAAATTAAGATCAGATTTATATATTATATAAATACTGTGCAGATTTATCATCCATCCCACTGAATGAATGGGACAGATCAGTGTCACATCTGAAGCCAACAAAAATACTTTTATCCAAGAGGCAACAGAATTTCATGCCAAATATAGCAGATAGGAGTTCCCTCAAAACTATTTAGTTAAGAACTGTATGTCTCTGAAAAAGCTTTACAGGAACAGAGTTTTCTGAATAACTTGCACATATGCTTAGCTGGTTCATAGCTATTTTGCAGCCTAGAGACACTGGAAGGAGATTAAAAAAAAAGGGGGGGGGGAGAAAAGCCACAATCTCTGCCCAGTACAAAAGATGTTGAGGCTTTGTCGCTTATGGACAGACACAGCTATTACCAAAGACTGCTCCAGTACAGCAGTAAAGACAAGTAAGTTACTTTATGGCTGGAAAGTGTCATCACAGGCTTATCTCTTTAGATGAAGGCTGATGGATCAATCTCACCTCCTCCTCAAAACCCAAGTGTTCATATTTCCTAGCAGCCTACTCGTGATTCTCATCCCACTGTTTGTTTTTGCTGTTGTGGTTTGGTTTTTTTGTTTTGTTTTGTTTTTTTCCCGTTCAACACAAGATAGAAAGGATCATGAAAGCTGATGAAAGTTCCAAAACCTCAAGTCATTAATCACTTTCTCTCCACATCACAACAGGATACTTGTGTCATCTATGTACATAATATAACTAATAAAGATGTAGACTATCTAGGTTACAAATAAGCTTCAGTAACAGTCACTCACTGTTTCATTGCAATTTGCTGCAGTCTGGCTGAAGGGTGGAGACAGATCTGTTTGAGCCAAAAGAGAGAATAGTTAAAAAAAACCCAAAGCAACCAACCAAACCAATACTTTAATTTTCCTCAATCACTAAGTTTTACAAATAATTTAATATTGCCACTTTCCAAATGCTACTCACAAAACAACAAATCAACTGTCCAAATAAATGGGATGGGAAGAGTACAATTATGAATGCAATCAGTGGCTACTGTTAAAGAAAGACTGGAAGAGAATCAACTCCCTCAAATTCTCAGTTTCTCTGCTTAAGTAGCTCATTATTATTTTTAAAACATTATTTTGTTGATAGAAAGCATCACAACTAGACTAGAATTCCACAACATCAATCTTAGTTTTGATTTCTGTAGTTCTCTAGGAAAAAAAATAATCCCAAATCAAGCTACACAAAGCATTAACAATATTCAGATATTACAGTGGAAGCACTTATTTATTACTTCATAGAACAGATTAGTTTTAAAAGTGTATTTACATATTCTAAGTTATACAAAATACAGTATTCCAATAATCATGTTAATCACCATATTTCAGACAACTTCACACAAAAGTGCAGAGGATGCATCCACCAGTGATCCTGGCCAGTAGCAAGCGGTCACCCACAGAGTGGCAGATGAGAGCTGCTATTGTGCCCCCTCAGGAGAACAAATCCCACTATACCTTCTCACCCAGACAGAGCTGCAGAGCTAAGAAAACATTCAGGCAGGTACACGAGCAGTTTGTGGAGACCCACAGACCAAAATCACATGCCTTAATTTACTAGATGTATGTGAAGTTTTGTGTGGTTTTTTTTTTTCTTTTTTTTTTAAATTTTATTATTTTTACAGATGTTGTACAGCAAAGGGCTTCTGCTCATGCCTTATTTAGGAAAAATGGAAGTAACAAGGGTTTTGGCTATGTAACAGGCACCCAAATTACACTTAATATCAACAGCCTTGTATCAACAACAGATCGCGTGTTAAGGACACAATTCTGCAGCTGACTGCTTGGACAGAGCTTCACATTCAGGAACAGATCCTGCAAAGTCCACATAGCTCACTACAAATATAGGGCTCATCCTGTGCAGAAATGACAGCAGAATTGAGGCCTTAAATATCGGGGCCTCACATAGTAATTTCCTCACAACACAGCACTACCAGTTCACATTGGCAGGTCAAATCTCAGTGCACCAGTGCACTTGGTTAAAGCAACAGCTATTTTTTCATGCCTTTCTGCAGTAACTCTCCTACCTATCTGTATATTCCTTTCACTTTCTTCTGGACTGTGGAAATGAGATCAAGAAAAGGAGATTCCCGAAACCTAAACACGTATGTATCTTCTATATGATGCTAAACCGAGAGGATCCAAGTCAGCCTAAAATTGTAAACAGTAAGGCTTCAATTTTAGCAATCTCACTCAGGTCAGACTCTTGTATTACGCTACTCTTCCTGATTTCATTCTTTACTCTCCTTGACAAGGATCTATGTCTACTTACACACGTATCTTCCTCAAAGGATTCCTTTTCCCCTGTAGCTGCTTGTACTTTAAGAAGTTTGCATTCCAAAAGTGACTCCCTAGGGCACAGCATAGCATCAGACTAACAAATTACATTCTGTATGACAAATCTGCATTATCAAGAATTAAATAATTGTAATTCCTCAGTTAGCATTATATTAGCATCTCCACAGAAGTTTGGTTAAGCCTATTCTTTCTACAGTTTTCCCAGTCTTTCATCGTGACTTTATGTATCTTCACCATGTTACAGTGGCAGATACACAGATCAGAGTAACTATGTGAACATCTAGAAAGCCGGTCAGTGTCTTGTAGTGCTGCAAAGGCAAAACACCAGCATTAAGAAAAGATTTGCCGTTTATGGATTTAGATGCAGGTTGCCAAAAATATGAGATTTATGCATTAAGACAGATAGGCATTTCTCATCTTGCGCTTAGCAGCTAAAACCACAAGGGTGAACAAAAGCCCGTGTGGATTTTACAAAGGTCCAAGATACCTCCACTCTCCCTAGAAAAGGAAGGCATCTGCTCGTAAGGAACAAAGCCCTGTTATGCTGAGGGGGCTTACAAGGCTGAAGCAGCAATATTCTCTTCTGTGAAAGTTCATTATTTCTGCTGTCTACACAAAATTATTTTTCCACACAAGTGGTTTTATTACAGTATTCCCAAAGCTGCTGGCCTTCCATTGCACCTCCAAACTTGAAATGAATTTTGTATAATTAGTAGCAGTCCTGCAGATAATGCTGAAAGTGGTTTCTACAGCTAGAACACCTTGGTTTTTCAAACAGCACAGCAGGGAAATGGAGAATTATCAGAAAATACATAAATTGTTACTGGAACTACTGCAAAAAGCCACATTTAACTTAAAAAAAAAAAAAATTCTTCTCTCAGCTCAAGTTTGTAGTACACTGCTTTTTTCACCCTGTCCATGCAGGGGGGGGAGCAGATTTTGGATTATCAAATATCCAAACTATCACTAACTGTGTAAATGATCAAGTGATGGGACCAGTCTACTAACACTACACCTGCAATCCGAGATACACCCACCTGATTCCAGCACAGAACACGCTCCGGAGTAAAGCAAAGACACCCATGACTCCAGTGCTTGCTAAAACTTTACAATAACCATATGAAAGTAAAGACTTTTTCCTGTGGGAGTTAATGAGATCTTTGTTACTGGCTTCAGTAGGAGCAGATCTTGGCAACAGGTGAAAGATTACGCCCCACATCGTAAGGAGATACAACTATGCGTAGAGTAGAAGACCATGTATGAAAGCAATACTGTATTAAATGCCGCACATCATTTTTTCATAGTCTGTTTCTTATGTAGAATAAGACAACACTCATTGCCCACAGATTTCATCACAGTTTATGTATTTTCCAAGTCAGTACTGTGAAATGGCTGTTTGGTGTCAATCCGCTTTCTAATGAACGTAGAGCTGTGTCAAAACCTTCTCCCTTTACTAGCAGTCCCTTCAGTGATGCTGAAAGGTGCACTCCCTTTATTCTCTCCCCTTGGAGATGGTCCCTTTATGGCTGGAATGGGGTATATTGGCATCAGGCACCCATTTATGGCCTCTACAGAGCATTTTCCAAGGCTAGAGAACTTCAGACTCTAACAGTGTCAGTTTTAATGTTCAAAATGAGTGAAAAGAATATTAGTCTTCTTATGACCACTATGAAAAAGTGCTCAAGTTATCAGTTATGGATAGGATTGTCATCCCAGTCAAAGAAACAAGATTATATAGTTAATCATTCTGAGAGGAGCAGAGAGCTCTGAAGCAGTGGAGCTTAACTTCCTGAGACTGCAAAAACTGAGAAAGAAATTCAGCATTGCACATAATTTGTCTTGCAATACCTATACTTCTTTAAATAGTTACTACCTTCTCATCTATCTTTAAAGATGTTGCTTCTTAACAACAACAACAAAACCTGAACTAAATTCTCCAATTACAAAAGTTAAGCTGCACTCACCCTAAAGTGCAATTTTCCAGTTTTGCAACCTGTAGACACATCAAGCACAGATGTGCAAATCTGCACTGTCCTACAGGGAAGCACAAGAGTTTGCTAACAGTCTTCTCTGAAAGAAAGATCTAATGAACATTCATCGTTAGTATCCATTGTGCAAGCTTTTAATACAACAGAAAAACCTAATAAAACTGCAGATACTAAACTCACTGACAATATTCTGCTGTTAAAATAGTACAGCATATTGCAAAACCAAATCCTGCATACAAAATTTAAGTATTTTAAAAATATTCCTAAAGCAGTAAGACAGAAAGACCTAAGTGAAGGACTAGCAACTCCTTGCTGAGTTACAATACCCTTCAGCATTGCGATTTAACCAGGAAGCATGACTTTCAAGGGCAGCTATTCAAAACCAACTGAAAATTGAGAAATTTCAAGTGCAAAAAGAGCTGCTACATTTACATGCTGTCAGAGTTGTTGGTTTGGGGTTTTTCTTGTTTGTTTTGTTGTAGGGTTTTTTGGTTGGTTGGGTTTTTTTTTGGGGGGGTGCTTTTTGGTGTTTTTTGTTTGTTTTAAAATAATCCATAGTTTGGCCTTTATCACCAAAATAAAGCAACAACAAAACCAATACATACCAAAAATATAATTCCAAATCAGCAATACTTGAAACTGATTCAGTTACATGCTGGCATTTCAGCAACATGAAGCTAAACTATTCATCTGCTTGAAGAGAATACCCCAAGATTCTCTCAACACTCATAAGTATGCTTTTGTGACCAGCAAAAAAAGTTAAAAGCACTTTCTTGACTTCAGTACATGGTCCATTAAAAATAATAGGTCAATAACTACATTTAAAGTATATACTCTTTACAAAGGTTATGCCTTCAAAAAAGTGGTTCTGATTTTGAGTCATGAGATTATTATTATTTTTTAAAATGAAGTTTACAGCATTAGCTGCTTCTTTGCGCCTTTCTCTTTTTGCCTTTCAGCTCTGAAATTAGGGGTGGAATCCCTTGGGTAGATGCAAAGTCAAAATTCTCGTTCAACATGATAGCATTGACAACACAATAGTGTTGAGCTTTGCTGGTAACTAGTTGTGCCTCATAATTTTGACACTTGTGCTTTTGAAGGCTTTCAAGATTACTTTCTTGAAGTGTACGCTGTTTATTAATCTCCAGGCATTAATACACTCCTGTCTTAGGAGCTCCATTTTGGTTACAAGCGTGGCCTTGTACCACTTTCCCAGAAATTAAGTACTCTTCTTCCCACACAAATTTAGCTCTTAAGCTTCCTCAATACAAGAGCAGATGCTTGTTATGCTGATAAAACTCTTCCAAAGGAACTTCCACCTACTTCCTCCATCTTCTACACACAATAAACATCCCTGTAGTCAGTCAAAGCTTTCGTCTACTCTCACACCAGCACAGGAGTCTTGATACTTAAGCTGCCCATTGCAACTGTGGGAAATCATTGTCTGTTTCAGTTTTATAAAACAGATGAATACTTTTTTTGTCACCACAGTTATCGTATAGTCAAAGAGACAGAAAACTGTAATACGGCAGCTAATAGCCATTGTTTTGCCGGAGCTAATACTCACTTGGTAGTTTCAGACTGCCAAAAGACATGGGGATCAGCAGCTCAGAGTAGCACCGTTTCCACGATTGCTAAATCATTAACAGAACAGATCTTGCTTCAGCAAGATCCCACAAAAGAAAGTGAGCCTCATAAAAGAAACAAAGGAAAAGGCAGGTTACAGCAGTGTAGCAGGAAAGCAACCAAAGTGTTTTACTATTACATGGGTCATTTGATAGAGATTTATTACTACTCTTTGGCACACTGTGGTGCTTTCTGGATTGTTTAAATACATCTGCTGTTCTTTTCTGGCCTGGAAGTCTCACACATCACAGACTGCTGTTTTCCTGGTCTCTTTAATTCCGGACGCACAGTACTCCGCAAGATGCTACCAGATGCTATACCAGAAGTGAGCTGCAGTATTAAATAAAATTAATTCTACTGCAGGGAAAAAGAGTCTTAAAATATAGCAGTTCTTAATATATACATACGCTTTCATTTAAAACTCCCTATTTTCTTCCTCTCGTGTGCCAAAACATAAGAGTCGCTATTCACACAGGCTGTCAATAGACTTTGAGACATGAACTTTGAGTGTCTTGACAAAACCCCAATAAGTAAGCTTATTGTAGTTCATGGTTACAAAGACAGATAAGAAAGCCATATACAGAATTAAGGAGACTTTGCACTTTTCATCATGCCCAGCCCTGGGTAGTTCAGATGGGGTACTTGCAGGCAAGCAGGCAGGAAGGGTCATCATCAGTTGTTTGTGTTGGGACACCTCATAGATTTCACTGCTCACTCTGAAGACTGGCGATTCATGTGTGCTTTTTAGTTTCTTTGTTTTTAAAAGTCCTTAAAGTTGCATCACTCGGAATCAGATAAGTCACTTTAAACAAAGCAAAGTGTTAAGTGTGACCATTTATTTATAACATAATTCCCACCATCACCACCACACACCACCCTGTGAAAGAAAAGCCCCTGCTGAAAGGATGACAATTTTTAGTATGTTTGAAAGAAATTAGATCAACACTGCATCGAGAGCCACTCTAGTCAAATCAAGAGCATAACAGAGGGGGATATAGTTCAAATCATACATTTACTTTGAGCATTCTGGATTAGCCTGCTTCTCCACTTCCTTAAGAAGTCAACACACAACTGGTCTAAACTTGTATCTATTTCCACATTGTGTTTAAAAGACAAGCTAGGCAAGAGTCTTTACTACAGAAAAGAAATCCCAATACTTTTTTAATATGCTTTTCAGATTTCAGTAGGGAAACTGTAAACTAAACATCTATCCCACGTTTCCTCCCTAATATTTTTATTAGCCCAGGAAGCGTAGTCTAAGAGTTCTGACATAGGCACTATCTTAAGATAGCTTCTCTTATTAAGAGAACTTCTAGACAGATACTTCCATTAAAGCTTCTGGTTCTTGCAGTTTTAAGTCATGTACAAGGTCCCAACATCACACACAATGTATCTTTTAACACCACATACTGTTGAAGCAGCGCTTGGTGCTGAGAATTGATTACTTCCAAGAGGGCAAGTCTTGTGTGCTAATTTTGTAACAGCAAACATGCTGGAGAGAGAACCAGCATGCATGGAGAGACCAGATATGTTGCTACACAGGAGATAGTGAGGTAAACTGTTCATGTTTAGAGTGAGTATAGCTTGTTCCATAGAGTGTGCACGAGGCAAAGGACCAAAACTCTTTCTCAAGCTCTTGTACAACAGGTAAGGTGCAGTAAATCTCCCTTACTTCTCAGTTACGTGTAACATGCTGTTTTATCAGCAGTTCAAGAGGGAAATACCTTTAAAGAAAAAAATAAAAAGGGGTTGGTGGTAAAATGCAGCCTAAAACCCATAGCAAATTATTTTGTCCATATCTGTAAAGTGAGAGATCCCCTACTGTTCTCTCTCCTTGGTTTCTGGAAGTTATCCAGGATAAGAACCTATCAAGATGTTTCAGCAGTATTTTAATCAACACTGTACTAACTCTGGTCTGTATAACGCTTGTGCATTAACCTCAAGATGCCTCAGTTTTTACAAGAGATTGAGTATTTTCCTGTCTTCCTGTCCTAAAGGTTCTCCTCTTCCTCTTCAACAGGAATAGAGTTCTATAGAACAGGTACTTTCTAGTGCCTCTGAAATGGAGAGGAAACAATTTCATGATGCTGCCCAGCAACATCTACTTTTATCTTAAAATTATGTTTTACAATTTGACTGGGAGGGGTGGGCAGGGTGGAGAGGGAGAATGGAACAGGAGTTTAAAAATAACAAAAAAAAATAAAAGAAAAAAAAAAAGAAAAAGAAAAAAAATCAGTAAGAGCCTCCTATGTTCTTTTTCCACTTCAACTGGAAAGAAGTGATAGTAAAAGCCCTGTCCAGTCAGGAGGGATTCACATCTACTCCAGACAGGTGAATCTTTCTATTGTACGACATCAGAAAATGCTCTGTCAGCATTAAAAACAAAGTTGTAAATACAGACACTAAGATTTGGGCAACACAATGATCAGGAAAGGGCCTGAACAAGTTGTGCCAACAGAAACAGGGGTTCGGTTTGTTTGTTGAGTTTTTGTTGTTGTTGTGGGTTTGTTTGTTTGTTAGTTGGGGTTTTTTTCTGGGGTTTGTTTTTGTTTGTGGGGTTTTTTTTGTGTAAATGCAAAATGGCAAAGCCTCCACAAACTTTATTTCTGTGAGTCTCTACAGAAGGCAGAGAAGTCTAAGAGGCTAAAACAAGGAGCCCTAACAAGGAAAAGGAGTGTGCTTACAAGGGTCCGTATCTGGTCTCGTATTTAGAAACAATGTTCTTGCATCGTCCCACTTCCTTGCGCAGCTCTGCAACCTCCGTCCTCAGGGCTGTATTCTCTTTCTCAAGAAAGGCTGCCCGAATTGTGATCTGATTCTCCTTTAATCGCCGAGCATCACGGGAGCGCTTTGCTGCCACATTGTTCTTCTTTCGCCTTGTCCAATATTTTTCATCCTGTAGCAAGAAAGTTTAAAAAGAAAAAAAAAGATGCCAACCTGACAACTGTATCAAATGGACATCTCTATTGTAGAATGACATTCATACTGACTGCTATATCGAAGAATCTCCTCCACTGGTTTGCAGGACTCGGACAACAAAATGCAGGCAACACAGTACTGTAAGATTTCATGCTTACATGAGTCTTTAGGATAAACCAAGTGCACTGCTATACTCAGGGAGGCTGAGAGACTTGGCTACAAAGAAGTTGTCCAACTGAAATGCTCCCTTATCTTAGTTTTAATTTGGGAATGAACTTCCAAAGAAGAAGACCTGTTCTGTTGTCTGTGCTGCTTAAAACCAGATCAGACCTAATGCTGGGCAAATAGATACAATGGCCTTCAAAGTAAAGTCGATAAGGATGTGACTTGATAGTTCTTCTGATTTCTGTGTATAGCATGATAAGTTGCTCCTGCCCAATAATTATCTCATGATACCAAACCAGCAAAACAGCAAGAGCAGCAGTTGACTTGCCAATTCTATTCTTGGCAGTGCTTCTCCCCAATCATGCAAGTACAGCACATTCACTTTATGTGTCAAAATCTTTAGGCAGAGTCAGAAACTTTGATCAAGGCCTAGAGAAGTCTGAAGCAATAAATCTGTTACCTTTTGCTCGTCTGGGACAAAAACCTTCTTGGCTTTTTTAATCATCGGTTGTGGTTTCAGGTCCTCTTCAGTAAACTTGTGCTTGCGAGGATTGAAGAGCTCACCACCAGGCACACTGGACAGCACTAAATCAGCAGGATCAGGATTAAAATTCACCTCAACTTCTACGCAGTCCGGATCAATGGGACTGGGTGTATTTCGCTCATTCTGTGGTGGGGACTCTGGCAACAACAGAAGTTACAATACATTCAGGAGGATGAAGAGAATTTACTAAGCAGCCAGCTTGGGTAGCTCTATTTATTGCCCTGCTGTGGGCAGTATTTCTGAGTATTCTTTGGTATTTTGCTGTACAGCTGCTGGTACAGAGAGAAGCTACACAGTCCAGTTTGTAATACAAATGCCAGGAACATATGCCAGACTAACAAACATGAGTTTATAATTCCTTGGCAAAAACTACATGCTTTGCATACTTAAGAAGCACCTTCTACTGCATCCTGTAAGAAGTGAGACACTTGTATCAGCCTGAGTTTTGTGCCATAGAAAACCTTATCACAAGCCTTCCCAAAGACCTCAGTCCCTGGGTCCTTCAAAGGTCAGGTAACTGTATTTCCAAATAAAGGACTAAATAAAAGGTGCGTTTGTTACAGATGCAACAGTATTCTGCTTCCTCACCATGTGGACACCAATGTCCCAGCAGATTATCTGACACTGATAGTGTTCATATGAACTTTATCATATTTATTGGTCACAAACTTCATACACACAAATTACAAGTGTCACCGCAATCTGAAGTAGTGAACAATAAGTTATTTCATATACCACCCAGAAAAAAGCCACACCCTCTTATTTAATGAGTTCCATCTTTTGCCTTTCTCTCACAGATTCACAAGAGACCCTGAGCAAAATGCTTTCTACAAGTCTGCTTATAAAATAGCACTGTTAAAGTCTAGTATCTATCATGTTTAAACTCCAAATCTACGGCAAACTGAGCTGTTAAATTCTTTAATAGAAAAAATCTCCATACTACAATCGAAAAGTAGAAGTTTCCTAGTAGTTTTGTTTCTTTGTTCCTCCATTCCCTTTTCAAAGCGCCACAGAACATCAAACTGCATCATTAACACACCTTTTCCAAGTTTCTGTTCTCGCATTTCACAAGCTAGCATGAAAAGACCGCTTCATTGTTGTTTGAAGTACATTAAGTTAGCATTAAGTTCACCCAAGCAGACCAAGCCACCAAGGTAGTACAAATGACTTTTCGCAAACTATCAAATCTGTTGTAAAATAACCTAAGAAACTATTTTCTCAACATGTCCAGCTTCTCACTAGATTAGTAATACCAAGAAAGAAAATACTTTACGTTGGTGTTTCAGCTCTTCTAATTTCAAATGAGAAACAGACTGCACACAGAGACACTCATTTTTTCTGGGAGGGGGAGAGGGGAAGAAGAGGAGAGACAACATCTTCGTGAATTGACACATGGACTAAGGCGCTACGCTGAGCATGTTTGTGCTACTTAACCTGTCACAGCTAATACTGACAGGTTAGCTTGGCCCTTCTTTGATCTAAAGAGGCACCTTTTAATACAAGAACAACAAAAGTTCCTCAAAGCCCCATATTATTACATCTACCTGTGCTGGAGGCTGCTTCAGATTGCTGGTAAACTGCAGTGGAAGAGGATGATGCGGGAGAACCAGTGGAAGCACTGGCAGACTCCTTTCCTTCCAACTCAGCCACAGGCAAGAGTGGATTCTGGTTCAAATCCAGGTGAGTAGGGCTGGAAGGAATTCCATTCTCCAGCAGGAACTCATCCAGATCCATGTATTCCAGGTGGAAAGACTCGCCATCGTAAGGAATAGTTTTGTCCCAAATCGGTGGCATAAGGGAAGCTGAGACTGCCATAGTGCTGGCAGCTGCTGCCTCATCTTCCTCAAGCTTTATCTTCTCTTTCTCTTTATCTGAAAGATATAAGTAGGTCACTGTACAAGCTGCAACACATAAGAGACTCAAGGTTTAGGAATCTAACAAAATGCCCACAAAAGGAAATTCGATAAGTGGTATTTCTGCCTCATGGCATGATCTGAAAAATCTGATGTTGAAAGACAACATTCATACATTCATATGTAACTCAGTATGCAATGCTCTGACTCCTTGTGACGGCCAGACCACAGACGTTCGAGTATGCCTGAAGATCAGAATCTTTGCTGTGATAACTTAGCAAAGTGTGATGCAATACTGAACCTAGCTTATTATTGTTCACTAGTCACTGCAAAATAGCCTGGTTTTCACAGACTCATTCTGGAAGACGGAAAAAAGTGAGTATCCATAGGGAAGACTACATATGGGAAGCCATTAAGAAAACTCTGAGGAGGCAGGGTAGCTTATTCTACATATGAAGAAGGAATCTGCAGAAAAATAATCTAGACACAAACAAGAAAGAAATATAGGTTTTCAGATTACATTTGAAAATTAGTGAAAAGGTCCACAGGACACAAGAGACCTGGATGTCTATTGTTCAGTGTTTTAAAAGCATTTCTTTCTGAAATGACTCAGCATGTCCACACAAAGCAGTAGCTCCAAATGCTGTTCACTACAGACAGCTCAGAGTACCTACATGCAATTTTCATTCTTTGGGGAGATGTCTAACAAGGCATACTCCCACACCCCACCCCCAAGCCACAAAAGACTGATGAAATTTTCTCCATTTACTGTGCTACAGTGCACATAGAAACAGACATGTTTTTTTCTGTAATATGTTCCCCATGGCTACTGAATCTTAACAATTGCCTGGGACACAATCCAAGCAGAAAACTCAACTTATGGAATAATTACATAATTTAAGAGATAAAAATAAACTAGCAGAAAAGGAGAAAGAAAAAAAAAAAAAAGCAAGTAATTTTCCTGATCCAGTTTTCCACATAGCCATGCAGTTCTACCAGCACTGAAGGAGGCACTGCAGAAGCAGTGCCGGCACTGCCGTCAAAAGGAATGGTCACCAGTCATACCCTGGTCAACTGCAACCTGGGTCTCACCATGGAAGCTGACATTCAGTTCAATGGAACATGGCCTCCAGAGACAGATACTGGACCAGTTTGGGTCTCCAGTATTCACACAGGTTAGCCCAACAAAATGCACAAATCTTTGGTATTAGGGTTTTCTAGACTGCCTACAATATGCTAAAGGAGTATTTTTCTTTATGGGGGACACGAGTGGGGATGAAACTCTGCTCCAAATCAGAAAAGCCTATTTATATAAAACCTATTCTGACAGAACTGGCATTCCTTCCGCTGTTGCCTTAGCTGGTGTGGAAGTGAGACTGAAAGAGCTTTTTATGGCTTAAAGAACAGTGCTGCCACACCAAGTAAATTATCATTTTAATCTACCACACTCTGATCATTTTGTACAAAAGAAGATGCCATTTTTAAACTAAACAGCTGAGAAAATATTCACCGGCCACTGACTTGGGACTAAGAGCAAGTACTTAAAAGAATATGTTAAATTTAGACCAGTGGCTTCTGGACCTAAGCTCTGTTAGCACCATCTTGCAGCCTTTGGCCTTCCCCCTTGCCACTTCAGACCACTGCCTCCAAACTGCCATCTCACAATTCCTATCCCTGATATAAACTCCTTTTTACAGGGCATCTTACAACTTTCCTATCCTTTGCTTGGGCAATGCAAATGTGCAAGAGAACCTGAATGTTTCTAAACAGCTCCCACATGAAGCTAGCAAAGAAATGGCATCTAACTCTACTTCACATATAAGAATGATTTCACTTACTACTGAAGCACACGCCACCAAATTGGCACTGCCATGTTACATCCAACTTGTGAATCAGGGATTGTGTATTTCCTCAAGTGCCCAGCACAACCAAACCCAGATTTGCAGTGTGGGTTGTGGATGAATGATATTCTAAGCAAATACATCACCAAAACAAATGCAACTGACAATAATGAATTCTTTCTAAATCACTTTATTTTTTATTCCATATGACAACACCACTTGCGAATGTTGAGTCAAAATGCCAACTAAAAAGAAAAAAATAAAATAATTCTTTACTCTTAAAACCAAAAATAATCCATTAAAAGTTATGCCAGTTTTAATGCAAGCCGGCAATGCTTTTGTTTTGCAACATCTTATACAACACCTCTAACAGAGGAGAAAAAAACCTTAAGAGATCAGTAGACTAAACATAAGGCTTAAAACTATTTTTCAGAAGGTAAATGCCAAAAAGACTGTACTATTGGCACATGTGGCTATTCTCAATTCATTTAATGCCTTTTAGATGGGCACCAGCACCCTGCTGTAATTCAGCAACCTTAAAAGACTATGGTCCCTCCGACTTCCTCTTGCCTGGCTCACACCAGATTAGGTCCTTTCTGCACATCAGAAGATCATCTGAATTTTTTTGTCCTTTTGCTACAAGTGGACAACTAGCAAGCACAGGGCGCCCAGCACTGTCTTTAGCTACACCATCTCTCCCCTCTTGCATCTAACAGCGGTATCTGAAACAAATTAAAACAGCAGAAGTTAACATGTGTATTAGGTGCCCCATGTATTTTAAACACGATAAGTAAAAAGATAAAACTGTTGTATGATCATTTTTGCATTGACATTTTCCCACTGGCTTTCTTTCAGTTCATTTAATCTTTACTTCTGCTGCACAACATCCTGCTGGGTGCACAATATGTAATGAAACACTAATTAACTTCTTGCATCTTGAGGGGGAAGTTTCCGCCAGCTCCAGCACAGGGACCTGAAACATTAATTCTCTGAAGATATTTATAGTGTAAACAGGTATTACCTGACAGCAGAGCTGCAGTATCCTAAGAGGCTCCATTTGCAGTGATTCAAGGTCACCCTGATAAATCTGGACTGTACTTCTGCAGCTGATAGCTCATGTCCGATTTAGCCCCCACATTCTGCTACTGTGACTTATTAACCAGGCTGTACATCTGCTGTTAAGAGAGAGGTTACTAGTTTATGCTAAGTAATTTAGACAGAGCATTCCAGTTAACTGTTGGAAATGCTGCTGGTTTAGCCAGAAAGCAGCAGCCTGGAAATAGCTTTATTCCAAATACTGGCTCTTCCTAAAAAAAAAAAAAAAAAAAACAAAACAAAACAAAACAAAAAAAACCCAACCACCAAAAAAAAAAATCCAAAACAACCAACCCCAGACCAGAAGATATTTTGGCCGCAACTGTCAAGTGCTATCCCAGCCACGATCAGAAAAAAAAAAAACATTTCTTTTACAAAGTTCCCCTCATTCATAAAAAAGCATTGTCAAATTACACTGAACACACTGTATATACTAAGGCTGATTTCTCCATAGATCTTTAGTCTCACTTGTGACAATGGAACCACACAGGCTACAGGGTTCTATGCTCCTGATGCCCATTACCATGATGTTCGTTGAGGCATTCTTCTAGCCACAACAGCACACAAACAGTGATTAAGGCATCTTTGAGAGGGTATGCAGCACCTCATTATTAATTGGGAGAGACCTACACTCCTGCTCCAGACTATTAATTCTCTTCCCTTACCCATCAGACTTTTTATAAAAATTGCTATTTTTATTTATCTAATCCCTACAACGTACATGGCAGCAACTTACAGCGCGGCCAGTCAGACACACTTGGTGTATGGCAGGGCATTCAAGCTGATGGCATGCAGATGGAACTGGATGTCCCCCTCTGCTGCTCAGGAGGATTAGAAAGCCTGCTTGCTTACTGGGTAGTCAAATTACCTACAGCACTTGGAAAACCCACAGGTAGCCTGTGGGGACTATAAATGGACACTGCAGCTAGCTGGTACCGATTCTCACAGAATAAGACAGAAAATGGCATTTTTGTCAACAGGTACTCCAGGGAAAAGGCATAGAGGATCTTTTGTCAGAAACCTTGCTGAAAACACACCATCATAGTAAGGAAATTAGTAATTATTTAACATCTTGGCTGTATCACTATACTGTAAAAGAACAGAAAATAAACAAGGATCCTCAGAAGTCAGATGAGTCACAATTCTACTGACAAGTCTTTTGTAAAATTAGGACTAACTGGCTCCTAACACAGAAGGCATCTTCCTTTTGTCTTGCAAATATGCAAACAAAAAAAGCATCAGAGATCAAAATAAACAGAAAGCAACAAGTTCCACAAAGTGCACGGTGAAACAGTAAAAGGTGGACTAAGGAAATCTATGGAGAAATTTTATGAATTACAATAATTTGAACTTCATCCCAGCACGAAGAGAGAGGGGTAATCAAAATGCAACGGTCACACTACAAGCTTTAGAGAATCAAGCTGAACACATTCTCAAGCTGGAATGGGGTCATCTAGTAAAAAGAAAATAAATGTTTCTAATTTTAGAAAAATGCACTACCTCAAAATTATATTAAGTTTAAAATTTTAAATCTCCATAGGCCAGATCATATGATTCTGAACAAGAAAAAACACCCCTAAGACAAAGTCACCATATCCCAGTCAGCTATCATCCACATATGAACTTAAATTGTTCCTGCAGGACCTATTCTTAAGAATATTCCATAATGTTGTAGACCCAAGATTCTATGCACTGCAGCAGCCTGCACCACAGCAACAGAACTAAAACCTTTACCAGAAGCTGACGTTTATTTTAACATAAAAACAGAAATAAATACTCGCCAGAATCACAAGATGGATACACTTACACAGTACTGTGCAATGTTAAACATGCACAAGTAAATGCATCCTCACCAGGAACAATCTTTACAGCCTTGCTTGCACTGTGGTCCATCCTGGATATTGCCTGATGTTCCAAAACTGATTCTCCAACCTCAAAATTCCTAAGTAGTTAGGACTATTTTATTATACCCCTGTCCACTGGGCATTAAAACTGAGCAGGTAAACCTGAGCCTTGT
Source organism: Ceryle rudis (assembly GCA_033439905.1). Classification (NCBI taxonomy): domain Eukaryota; kingdom Metazoa; phylum Chordata; class Aves; order Coraciiformes; family Cerylidae; genus Ceryle; species Ceryle rudis. The sequence goes on from JAAGNO010022011.1 coordinate 37,558, forward strand.
GCAAAATCAAACTGATAATCAGAAAGACAAAAATACTGCCAGGTGAAAAACAAAACAAAAAAGGTAAAAAAAACCCCAAGTGTGCCATCAGCAACGAAGACCACAAGCACTGTTATTTACACAGCTGCTGTCTGCATATTCAGTGGGAGAGAGACATCTCCAGCCTACACAAGACTGCATGTGCAGGCAGTCACTCATACCCTTGTGTATTATCACCACACCTGATCTGAAGGGACTCGCTGCTCCTACGTGTCAGCGTACAGCTTTTCGGCAGTTAAGGTCAAGGAAGACTTAAGACCTTTTCATCGCTGCTCCCAACTACGTGTCTGAGGTAGGGGAGGCTCCAGACTGCTAAGGTCATCAACCCAGCATATCATGTCCTGACTTATACCTATCACTCACACCTCAAGCATTTTATTTTACCCATCGCGGGCATCTCAATACCCCCGAAAGGACGATGGCAGCAGCCGAATTTTCCAGTCGCACCGGGTAGCTGGGAAACCCGGCCTGCGGGGCGGCCACCGCTGCCTTGCGCCTCCGAGAGGGAGAGCCGGCCCGGCTCCAGCCCCGTGAGGCCGAGCCCGTCCTGCTAAGCGCGGCGGGCCGTGATCCCGTGCTGCCGGCACTTGGCACAGCCGGCTGAGAGGGCGGGCGGAGGGCGCCGGGCCCCGTCCTGCTTTTCCCGGCCGCGGGGTCGGGCTGCCGGGCAGGGCGCTGCCAGCGGCGGGGGGGGCGGGCGGACACGACAGCCACCGGCCTTCCCGCCGGGCTGCGGCGGTTGAGCTCCGCCCGCGCCCTGAGCGCGTCTCTGAAAGCGGGGGACGGGCCGGGGAGGGCTCGCGGCCCCGGTTCTGCTCT
>JAAGNO010022013.1:0-41597 GCA_033439905.1 Ceryle rudis
GGCCCGCGCCCCTTAACCCAAAGCCTGAAAAAGGGCGAGCTTCCTTGTGGCCCCTGTGGACAGGACGGGCACACTGGGTGTCTCGGCCCAGGGCCCCTCAGCCACCGTACACCCCATCTTCCTTGTGTGAAAACTCGCCCACTCCGACCCAAAACTAAGATGTGGCACAAAGTCCCACAGGTCGGCTCTGGGTACAGGTCCGTTTCCTCACTGCCTTCTTTACAAGGCACAGCTCTCCTGGTGTTTTGGTTTGGCACCCTTCTCCCCCCAACCACCCACAGCCACCGCGAATATCTCATTTCCAGGCTGACATTTGATTGTGTGGAAAGAGGAAAGAACTAGGTCTTCATTTGCATGGCAATCAGTGACTTAATTTATTGTATGTTCTACCCGTGGCTAAAGGCTTGGCTTTGCTTCTTGGTGTCTTTTTGGTCTACAGCAGACAAATCGTTTGTCACCCAGTGGAGATCAGAATTATCAAGCTTTACTTTCAGCTTTCCTCTTCCCTTTTTACTCTTTTAAAAATCAATATAAACCAGAAAAAAAATACCACAGCAACCAGAAATATTCATAAAATAACAGAAACACGGACCTTGTAGACATGGGTTAAGGCAGGTGTAGGATAAGACAGGCAACGTCAGAAGTCAAGAGATACTTACTGTAGGGCTATTCTTTTTCTTCCATGGTGTCTATCAATTTCTCAACCTCATTGGCTCTCTCCTCTCTTGGTTTTCATTTCCACAGCAGATGCTGCCACTTTGACCTACTGCTACCCAGGAACTGCTGGCTGCTGCTTCAAGAGCTACTGACTGCAGGGATGTGTGACTTCTGCCCGGGAGAGTCTGGGAAGGACTGAGAAGAAATGGCCAACAGCTGTTGTGCTTATTTTGGTGCCTGCTGGTCCTTTTACGGGACTTCCCCAAAGCAAAGAACGTAAGAACATTTGGGTTTGTGGGCAATGTATCTGATAGGCTGCCAAGCCCTTTGCTTGCTCTGTGTTCTCCCACTTGCAACAAACGTAACTCGATGTTGGGTTTCTCTTGCTTAAACCTCTAAACGCGTGTGTGTGTATGTGTTAAGGTTCCTCAGTCTTTGGCCGATTTCCCCCGAAAATGATTAGATGGGAAGAGACAACTTTCCCAGGTACCACCCCTAATCTATGAAGCCAAGTAAGCCAGGAGCAAAGGCCAACCACAAAGCCACCTTTTCCTCTTTGCATCCTCTAACTGGGACAGGTTGGAGAAAAGTGAAAAATAAGGATAAAGGTAGTATTGGTATTAATTACTAATAATTAATCAAAGTTAATGAAGTAATTGATTGAAAAGACAGAAAAGGTGATGGTACAAGTAAACATTTGTCTAACAGCGACCATGGATAAGAGTAATAAATCTGGTGCAGACCCTCAGGTTCAGGGAGGGCAATGGATAGAGATTTCCATCACCTCTCAGTAACAGGGAGGGCTGGGGGAGACTCCCAGACTCAACTCCCCAGACAGTCTGGAAAACAAATACCATACGCAGCATGTATTCTTGTGTGCGATGGGCATTAGACTTTTTCCACCATCAGCCACTGAACAGACCTAACAGCCCGAAGAGAAACTGCTCTAGAATTCTTTCCAGTAAACAAAAAGGGTAATATAAATCCTTTTAAAAAAATAATTTAATTCTAGAAAATAGGCTTTGATGAATGTCTTGGGTTTCACTGCACATTTCAGGAGAGCCAGAAATAGATCTGGTCCTCCAGTCCTGGATATCAGAGGGCAAACATTAAGAACTATGGGAAAATGATCAGTGATTCTGCCTGGACCTAGGAACTCAAACCTCTGAATGTGGAAGAATCATGGACTTATTTTAAATCCAAAATGAAAAATCTTGTATTGCACTTTCATCCCCTAAAAGAGGTTGGAATAGGTCAAGGACAACTGTAGACCTAGAGGATAACTAACTACCTGAGAAAGAGTATTAAAGTTGTGAGGTAACCTCCAAGGAAGGAAAGGAGAGCTAAAGTTTGAAGTCAGAAACTGCAAAGCCAGAGAGAAAGAACAGATAAAAATGTAGCTGAGCCAGATGGTGCAAAGAAAAGGATAGCAAGGAATCCTTCAACGGTGTAAATAAAAACATTCAAAGAAGGAAGATACATGGTTGTTAAGTGGTAAGGATGGGATGAAGATTGAGGCTGCTCCAAGTTTTGAATGAATACATTGCCTCAGTTTTCATTCAAATAATTGTTTGTATCGGGGTATTGGCAGAGAACCTGAAGCAAGTGAGAATAACACAAATGATGACATTAGCAGATGTGAAGTGCAAGCGTAACTTAGGCTGTTTCTCGTGACAGACCCAGGAGAATTGCACCCCAAATGTTGAAAGAACTGGCAGCTATCTTTTCAAGTCCTGAGCAGTGTTTTCAATGAATCAAGCAGGCTGGAGGTGAAGTGCTATGACTGGAGAATGGGAAACCTCCCTGGCAAAAAGGCAGAGGGAGTGAGGGGAACAGCAACTCCATGCCCGGTTAATTTGACTGGGGAAAATCTCAAAAGTAAGTGAAAAATGGGTTCAACTACAGTACGGTTCATATAAGCTACACCATGTCAGACTAACAATTTCTTTGATAAGGTGATTCCTGAGGCAGAAGCAACGCAGTGAAGCAGATCTGACTGGATTATGCTACACATTTAATAGAGCCAGAGAAAACGACTTAACATGAAGCAGACAGCTACAAGTATGGGTTGCCGTCAGGTATGGAGATTGCTGAAGGGAAGCCAAGATACTGAAAGAGGCAGATGTCCAAGCTGCACCTCAGGGACCGGTCAGGAGGCAAGACTGGGTTTAAGGAGTGGTTTTGTGGTTATGAAGTGTGTGACCATCACAAAACTGGTAGACTTTGCTATTACTGAGGCCTACAGGAGCATACTAGCATAGTAGAAACTGGCTGAGGTGGAGCTTCCACGCTTGAAAACTAACAATGAGAGCTTTTATTGTAACTTTGGAGCCTCCTCAGTTGAGTGAAGTTGAGGAGGGATCTGTGTATCACTGACAGTGCCTGCACAATACACATGCAAAGACTGCTAAACAGATGTGTTCTAGGATGCATTATTTAACACTTGTTAATTAGTTCAATGCATTGCAAGTGTGGTAGCACTTAATTTTATATTTATGTTGCTGGTTGTCTCTGTAGCCAAAAGGATTTTTTTTCACCATTTTGATGTGTAACTTGGACCTGAATTTTCTCAGTTAATATTTTTTTAGGTCTTCGTTTCTCAGATGCCTGGCTCATGTACCTTGCTCATATGTCAAAATTAAATCACTGGCTAGATTTGTGCCCAGAAGAAGTCCCCACACTCCAAGGTTAGGCTGGCAAGACTGTTAAGAGTTCCTCTAATGTGTGTGTTGCGTGGTCATAGCCTGTTTGTCAGGTTAGTCTTTGCATTCTTATCTAAGATGTATCCTGTCAGCACTGGGCCTGAAGGCCTCCATCATCGCCTTGATCTCTCCTGCTCCTTTCCAGTGGCACACTATAGCTCTGAAGCTTTTTGTCTTTTGTCCTACAGGTCATCATTAAGCTGGTGAACGCTTTGGAGTTGAGGTTGGTCACATGTGAAATTTGTATCTTGTGTACCCCCAAAGTCTTCTTTTTTTTAAACAAGACCAATCTGTTCGGTCTTTCCTCACAGGTTAGTGGTCGTTCCCATTGCTTCCTTCTATTCTCTGTGTCATCACACTCTGTGTGGGCCACATTTTTCTTAAAGGATGATGCTCAATGCTTGGGCAATATTCAAAGTAATTCTGAATTCTAAGTCTGTCTGCCAGCATACTTCCTCCAGGATACTCAACAGTTTCTCCCAGCTTTATGTCTTCTCTAAATTTAATATATCCCAAGGCCACCAGTGACAATACTGGATATTACCAGAGAAGGAAAGCACCTCAGCACTTTCTGTCTTCCAGGACCATTGATAGGCATGACACTACGGCTATTTTTTCATCCCTTCTGTAGAATTGTCATTTATACTGTTTCTCTGTAGGTGAGGCCAGTCTGGTACTAAGTTCTGTTATATTGGCTTCATTCTCTTGCAAGAGTTATTTTTTCAGTTATCCTTTCTGGAAATCCACTGTGGGCTTTTGGTGGTGGTGGTGGTGTCTTTGGGGGGAGATTGATTGTTTTTAGTAAAATTCCAAGCAAAAAAAGAGTTTCTTACAACCCTTCTCCATGACTCCTGCTGTCAGCAGGGGTTTGTTTCCCAAGCTCAGAAATCCAGGCAGTCTGCTCAGAAATCCAATCACAGAGACTGACAGAGACTGCCAATGTGAAGCAGTTTAAATCACCCCAGCACTCTTAACTCTTCACCGTAGTACTCGGACTGCTTTTGTATTCCTCAAAAACCTTGGGGCCTCTTTAATCCTCCCATTATTTGAACCCCTAACAGAAAGGTAAGCCAGCCATCGCTGAGGCTAAACTCAGGATTTAAGCCAGCTTGTCCAGTCACACACGGTCATGTCAATGAGGTAAGTGGATTTCCTTTGTTCATAATTTATAAACAGTATTTATTGGCATGGTTACTGGTACAATCCCTCTAGGAATACTGCCTGGGCAGTATAAGTAAATCATGCAGGAAGTGAAAGGAACAAGAGAAGCAGCCGTGAGATTAATGGCCACTGTTTGACTAAAATTGTCAGTGGCTATTAAAAGAAAATTGCTGGACAATTCACTTCAAAAATTCTGCTTCCTGGCACCAACCAGTTTCCAAGGTGTGGTTTTATTAACAGAAGATTTAAAAGACTCTGTCTGCGAGCTGAAGAAGGAACTTTAGAAAGTATAACTATTCCTAATGTTGTTCAGAGGCATCTGAGAGAAATGAACGACGCACAGGTACGTGTTTGTCAAAAGCAGGTTTAAAGTCTTTAATTGCCTTTGGTAGACTTTCCACCCATTAATTTGTGCAGTCACTTTTTGAACTCTATAAACTTTCAGCATTCTCACCATGTTGTGACAAGGAGCTCCATGGATATCTGTGTGCTGTGTGAAGGAGTGGGATATCCCAGTGGGAGCAAGAAGCAAACTGAAAAGAGCAAGATAAAAGTCAAGTTAAATGTCAGGTATATTTAGAGTCATAGGAGAACGTACCTGAGGAAAGGTACGTTGCCCTTACAAAAAACCCAATTACTCCATGATACCAGAAGTCATTATGTTACTTATCTCTTAATAAAGCTAGATAATGAGAAGTCATATGGATGATGTACCGGAGACCTTTCTTGTGGTACATCTTGTAACCATATCAAGGCAACAATACTGTGAGAAATGGACTTGATTTTGCTGAAGACTGACAACTGCCTTTTAGCTGGGCTGATGCCAACGCTGTTTCCTTCAGGAAAATCTTATCACTCAGTGAAAGACAAGAATTCATCTCATTCAAAGGTTTTAAGAAAGGAAGACAAAACAAAATGCAAAGGGTAACCAAAAGACAGAGATAAAGGTCTTTTGTGGTAGTTTGGAGACAGGCATAACAAAATGCAAAGATGTCAGATGTAACATATGCAGTCCTAACTAATAATTATATTAACACGGTCTTTGAAAACATGAAATATCAGAAGACATACAACCCATGATATGGATGTGCTACTATGAAAATGAAACCGTCACGGTTTAGGGTCAGGGCGGCCCCTTAGACCTGTAACAGACGCTCTCTGTTAACCCCCCTCCCTCCCCACAGGGGAAGAGAAAGGGAATAAGGGAGAGAGACTGAGCGATTAGAAAAGGAAACTAGAACAGCTTGAATGAAAATAGAAATAATAATAATAAAAATAGAATATATACAAATATACACAAAACCAGTATTGAACCCAACCGCCCTCATGGTCATTACATCACCATCACCACTGACGCTGTGGAGCAGGCACCAGGGGAGTCCCACCAGGGGAGTCCCAACTGGGGCCCACAGCAGACAGGAGCTGTGTTCAGGAGCTGTGTTCTGTTACCGGATTCAGGAACACACCGATTGGGATCGAAGGCAGAACAGACAGAGTCCTCCTGGGATGCTCCGAGGAAGGAACCAAAAGAGGAGCTGAGCCAAGCCCAGCAAAGCTGGCAAAGCCGTCCAAGAGGGGTGGAGAGCCCGGGAGCCTCCCAGAGAGAGAGAGTGAGCAAGCGAGCAATCAAGCTGTAGACCCATCAGATCCCTCAGCTTTATACCGAATACAACATATATGGGCTGGAATCTCTCGCTGGTCGGTTTGGGGTCACCTTTCCTGTCCCCTCTTCCCTGCAGGTACAGCCTTTCACTTTCTGCACCCCCAGCGTGGTGCACAAGATCCAGCAGGGGCCTTGGTCTGCACACAAACCCCTGGTAGTGACTCTGACCATGGGGTGTTATCACTGCCAGCAGCAGACACTGCCTGGGAAAACAGGCCGCTGACTTCAGACAGTGCAGTCAGTTAGAAGAGCTGAGCTGAACAGTAAAATCACTGAACAGAACCAGCTCTGTTCTCACTCAAACCAGGACAGAAACATGCCAAGGATTTGTGTAAATCTGTAACAACTAAATGAAATCACTGTACCCTGATTTTACTTCATAGAACAGTCAACATATTTTTCATAAAACACAAGAATATCTTCTCTTTCAGGTGCCCTCTGAGGGATTAACTCAATACAAAAATAAATTTTCTGGAAATTGAACTCTTCCTTTGATAGATTAAAGTGACTTTCTTAAGGTAGTTGTAGGTCAACGACTGAGAGGTACAGAAATAACATTCTTGCCCCTTGGCAGGAAATTCCTGCTGGTAGGAATAATCCAGTGTTACAGTGAAGACTGCACAACAGAAAGCCTTTTAATTGGAAAAAAAATCTGAAAACTAAAGTAAAAAAAAAGGTTTTTAGAGAAGTACCTGTGTTTGAAATGCTATTTTCTTGATAAAGCCTAAGTTTATATAAATTGGATGTATATCTCATGCAAGATGATTAATAAAGGTATGTTTGAAATGCACCAACAATAACACATCAGAAGTGTGACCGAACCAATAAAAGTCCTTAGTTTGTGCCGTGAACCATCACAGTAATTTGTACATTTACACAGGTAATAATGTATATGCAGAGGTATTAATACAGAGGTATTTATACCAGTCCAAACAGGAACAGATCATCATTTTTGGAAACTCCTCTGGAAAATGCAGCTTAAATCTAAAAAATATGCCATCACCAAGAATATAAATCTGAAATACAGATGTGGTAGTGATATTTTTATAACAGGCATTATTTCAATTCCATTTCCAAGTAGTAAACATGAAGTTTGATTAAATTTTTTGCCCACTTCAAGACATCTTCAAAGATTCCTTTAATAGCATAGTGAATGATACTATCTAGTCAAATTATAACTTTTTGTTTTTAAGCCCAGAAGTAAGTGAGGCATCCTGTACCTTTCCTCATATCAGCCGGTGCCTAATTTAGTCAGGTGCCCTTCTTGCCTGCTGTAGGAGACACTGCTGAAGTCAAGGACAATGTATAACACAGTCTCAGTGAGGTAACAGAGCTCCTCGCACCTCTCTCTTCCCATGCAAGATTGTTTCCAAAGCTGTACATTCTGAACAGCTTTGCTCAGTTCAGTCTTAAAGTCTCAGTTACGAGGTTCTCCTCCTTCCCCTTGACAGGCTGTTTGACAGTTTAGTGGAAGCTGAGGAGAGTTGAGAGCCAAGTTCCACACCGAGAACCCACTCAAGAGTTTTAATCCACTGCAACATTTGTCAAGATGATCTCTTAATTGTTTTACTCATTTACTCCTTAAACTTAAATACAGTACTCTTCAGAAACTCTGGACAATGAAATAAGAAATTAGAGCAATATTCTGATGTGCACTGCAGTTTCCACTGTTTCAAACGTATCTTGGCAAGGACAGCAGCGAAGGTGGGGGACTGTGGTGGGGTGGCTCAACTGAGGAGAGCAGAGGGAGAGGGTGGGCAGAGATGGGTGGGTCACTCTAGAAGGAAATGCAGCAGCCGTAGAGAGGTATCCCAGTGATGCAGAGTGTCTTTCTCCCTCCCCAAGGGTCCTTAGGAACCACATGGGTATTTAGAGAGGGATGAGATGGTGAGGTCTTACTGTAGTCCAGAGTCTCAGCATTTTTGCAGTGTTCGCATCTATTGAAAAGATCACAACCACCACTTTGATTTTGCACAGGAGAGAAGCAGCTTGCCAGTTCTCAAAAGTTTGTGTTTAGGATTTAATGAAGATGTGAAGTTGTAACAGAAAGGAGGCCATAAAACCTGACTTCGAGGCTGGGTCCTCCTGCAGGATGGATGTTGTGTGACACTGGAGAGGTGAGGATTCCTGGTTACCTGGCAGAGTAAGGCAGTGAGGGGGGTGAATCACATTTAGCTGGAAACAGGGCAGGGTACGCAAACAGCAAGTGCATTCTGGGTGTCTAGCTCTCCAGCCGTCTCACGAGCTAGCACAGTGACTTACAATGGCTACTGCTTTAGCTCAGGTCCTTTCAGCCCTGGAAGGGGTCACCTTTACACCCATGCTGGCTCAAAACCAGCTGAGGAACTCAGCCTGCAATTTTAAAAGGGAGGATGATGCTCCATTCCCTGTTGATACCTCTGTAGGGAAGAAATTCTTCAATTAGAAGTTAAAATGTCAGCACTTTATCTTCCAAATTCCTAGCTTGGTTCATTATGGCAGCACAAAGGAAGGGCTACAGCCTCAGCCTGGTTTATTTCTTCTGCTTGATTTGAAAGAACTAGAATTAATGGTGCATATGGTGACACGGGCTGCTTGTGGAGATAAAGAGCAGATGTAGAGTTGAAACAGAAATAGGTGACAGGCTTTTAAATGCATTCTCTACCCTCAGGGCCAAGACACTTTCAGCGCGGTTTAGAGTCTTCCAGGCACACTTTGTTTTGTAAGATACTAAATTGCTAGTAAGGGAAAAAGAGTTAAATGTAGCTGGTGGACCATGACTTGCTGCCGGGGAGGTTTAACCATCCAGGAGAAGGACTATGGCTTGCTGCCATGGAGCTTTAGACATCCGAGTAGAGGACAAAAGACATGGAGGCACTGAAGTCCAAAGCATTTTACAAAGGAAAAAATGCATACAAGAAAATTACCTGTGGGGATTTTAAAGTCTTTTCCTTCCCACCCTCCCTTTCTTCAGCTTTGAGGCCCTCGTCTTCAGAGCAATTAAGGGGAACATATTACATGTCTTCCTCTTCTTCCTTCCAACCTCACTGTCCAAACGAACTGTTCTGTGAAGTCTTCATATTCTGATGCTAATGATATCAAGAAGCTCAGTCTATGAAGGTTTATTCCATACCTAATGTTTGTTTCCTTCAGTTGTTAGTCATAGACATTCCTCCTCATCCTGAAGCTGTCACTTGGTCAGCAGAGTCCCTGTGCCTTATGTGGTTAGACCACAAGAACAGTATTTTCCACCGTGCAGAACAGCACCCACAAGAATCCAAGAGAATTCTCTCTAGTCTGAAAAGATTTAAACCATGAATAAATGTTGAGACTGGATTAAAACGCCCATGAGTCAGACTGGTATTTGCAAGGCCTGCATCCCCAGTAATAAATCTCCTTCTTTCCTGCCCGTGGACCCCCACAGGCAGAGCCCTTAAGTCACCAGATGCAAGGGGTTGTGCAGAGGTGAAGAGGGTGCTCCTGAAGGAGTAGGACAAAATCAAAGACCCTCTGTCTTGCTTGCTCTCCTTCATGCATAACTGCCTGCTACCCTGGAAAAAGCGCTGCTGCTGTTGGCAGCGGTACAGGGGAGTTGAAGGGTGACAGCCCAGGCAGGCGGGTCTAAAGGTGACCAAATGCAGTTGCTCAGGAGGAGTTTCAGACTCTGAGTGCAGCCACTTAAGACAGCCACCTTTTAAGTAGCTCCCGTGTTCCTCCTCAGCAAACAAGCTACAGCACTGGACAGCCAAACAAGAGATGTATTCTTTCTCTGTGCACAGATGAAAGCAAGATAGATAAGAGAACTAGAATGAGAGCAGGAAACCAGTCTCCCTGTCACGACCTTTTACAGTAACAGGAAAAAAAAAATGGTCACTGAAATATGGATGGGGAAAAAAACAGAGTGAGAGGTGAAATCAATCAGCTTGTGTGGGCTGGGTGCCCTGAAACACCTGCAGAGGTAAAAGTGCAAATGGAGCCCAGCATCGTCCTTGATTTCATCGACTTCTAAAGGAAAAAATAGGTTATATTTGGAGATGAGCTGACTGTTCATAGTTACCAGATACTCTGGTAACTGAGGCCACCCTTTTGCCTCACAGACTGAGAATGACTGACATCTGATATTATATTACCTTTTTCCACACACATGCCTGTTCATTTGATGTAAGTAGCTGTTACGGGTTTGCCTCCAGGGGCCCTTACGGTTCTGATTTCCTTCCCAGATTTTGATCGAGATATCATTCTTCAGGTTTCTCCCCGAAGCCAGAGCCTCTGCTTTGTTCCAGCACAAATGCAACAGCAGTAGATGATTCATGGATTTCTGGCTCTTTTTCCTGAGGATCTACAAGACTGTAATCAGTTATCTGCAAATTGAGCTTTTTTTTTTTTATGTTCATAAGATAAATGAAGCTGTAAGAAACCATTTTTTTTTTCATAAACTGTCTTCAAACATTTTTCTTTTTTTTTCTAGTGACTCTGTTGTGCAAATCTAGTGAATCTGTTGAGCTTTTACAAAAAGTTGTTGGCCACTTTCAACAAGAATTCACCATTGAATATTTATTTATGCTAATATTCACAGATCCTTCCCTTTTGGGTCTCACGGCCTTGAGATTATGCAGTCATTGTAAATAAGCCACAAAAGCCCCAAAAGAGAATGTCAACAGCACGTCTTAAGTGCTACATTTTACTGTGTCTTCCCATCATCTGGGAAACTCTGAGTTGGTAATACAGAGAATATCTTTTTAACACGGTACTGCAGTAGCTTGATTTCCTATATATTTTTTCATATCACGCCTGAAAGTGTTATTTTTAAACTGATTGCTATTACCAATGAGGTTATTGAAACAGATACTCAAAGCTTTGGTCCAGCAACCTGGCAGACATCTGTTTAACATCCCACCTTACAATTAATCTCTTTGTCTTCCATGGACATCTCCCAACATCTCTGATGTAGTCCTACCACAAAGAAGGCAGATCCTGCAAACCCACAGGCAAATTCTTCTGACTTCACCCTGGCCCATGGGCTTCAAAGGGTCTCTAAAACACTTAACTGCCCTTTGCACACAAATCAGTTCACAGTTGTGTTCTCTGAGCTTCAAAGCTTGTATTTCCCCAGAAAATGGAGAAAAAAAAAACCCTGGTAGAAGTGCAGAAGTAAAGATTTATTATCATGACTGCACAAATGCCTGAGTAACTGGTATTTGGTAAAGGCCTGAAGGATTTAGGCCATCCCAAACATGTAGCACCTCCAACCAGTACCAGTATATATACCAGATAGTAGTAGAAAAACTGCTGTAGGTACTTCTTTGCAAAGATACTCAAGAAACTTCGCTGCTGACATTTTTCACATGACTCTCTAGCCATCTGCCTTAGTACAGAGGTACCGGACTCAAAAGAGAGTGAGAAGTTAACTGGTGAGTTTCTCAATTCTCTGACAGTTCTTTAAAACTGCATTTCCATGTGCAATAAAACCTCATTAGGAGCTGGACCATCTGTCAGGAGATCATCTATGAAGGTGGGAATCTCCATTTCCACTTGCACAAAGTCTTCAATCCTGGCTTTGCTGCATGTTGAGATTTCAAGTCTTAAACCTGACTGGTTTAGGAAAGGACTTTTCAGGAAAGCATTACCTCACTGGGAGGGATGGGCAAGGGTGTGAGGACGGGCAGAAAAGCACTGTGGAGTTGGGAGTCAGTGAAAGATCCCTCTTCAGAAAGTGGACATTCGCTAAGGCTGGTGGGAGGGCATCACTTGTTCATACTCAGTGGCAGCAGCAGTTTGAATGCATCAGGGATTTACAGTGTGCACACTGGCCCCAAAGGACACCGGTTAGTGGGTACAGGTAAGGAGTTAAAGCATGCCTGGCGAATGAAATGTAACCGCACATAGCTAAAGCTGTCACACTGCTGTATCTCCCTTATATATCTATTTCTAATTAAATATGCATACAGACATGCTCATGTTTTCCATGAAAACATGTTGTTGGATTCATAAAAACATGATCCTTAGTGGGACTCAGAGCCAGTAGGATTTATATTTCTTTTTTGCAGCTAATTATAAAACTTGGAATTTACTTTGACTCTTTTCTTTTTGAATTGATCCTAAGCTCTACACTTACATAGTTAACATGTTAACATAATCATAAGGACATGATTTAATATGAGAAATAAGCCATTCGCTTGACCTATTGGTTGTTTCTCTTTTTTTATTGCGTGTGATCAGTCATCTACCTCCAAGGCTTCCTGTGGTCATAGCATGGGATTGCCCCAGGAGGAAGGAATGAGGGATTTCCCCTCAGAATACTGCCTTGGCGTTGTACACCCTCAGCCTTGCCTTATGCCCGCCAAGGGGCAAGGACTCCTGAGATTTCCTTGCCATTCTGGAGGGAGACCCGATGGCTCCAAACCCAAGGTTTCAGCCCTCCTTGCTCCTGTCCCAGTGCCTCTGCCCCTTGCCTAGCAAAAACCTTTTAAGCTTAATTTGAGTAACAATCTGACATACCCTATATACTATTGTTTGCTCATCAGTATATGTGTTTATACAGAGCATAGCTACTGATCATATATGCAAACAAAAAGGCTGACCCACACAAAGGTTACGAACAACATGTAACGGAAGTTAAATATTTAGCAGTTATAAAGAAGAAATATTTGTGAATCTAGTTTAGTACTGGGCTCATTCTCATAAAAACAAACCAGCAGACTTTGAAACCAGGACTTTGCAGTAAACCTGAACTGCATCAACATTTACAAAAGAGAGCTCTCTGGCTTTGGGGAAGGACAGAGTTTTGTGGTTCTTTGTATCTGTTGGGCCGCACAAGACAGAAAGGAGATGGAAGATCTAGTTAAAAATAGCTGCTTTCTACATTTGTCTCTCCACACACTCTGTATGGCTTTCATTTTAAATAATACTTAGCCAAGGTCCAAATGAGTCAGTAGATGTGATCACGGCTACTAGCATACAGCAGCTTATTTCAAGTGTTACAGGTACTTCCCGCTTTCTTCTTTAATGAAACTTTCAAAATGGCCTTCGTTTGACTGTTACATTTTGATTTAGGTTCTTTCAAGTAAAGGCATTCTTCTCTTAACATAACTCCTTTAGTTATAACTAAGTTTACTGATCTACTTGGCGATTGTCCCTGGAGGGCTTTCTCGGTAGAGATTAAAGATGCACATTTCCAGTGTCACTCTTTAGTCGCTTGGGAGCATTTATGTCCTAAACCAAGTCTGATTTATGGACCTTGATTTTGCATTTCCTTTGCATCCAAATTCCCGCTAAGTGTGATGCCAGCCTGGCGTGCACGATGGAAGTGGCATCAGACCCAAGGGCTCTCTGCCCTGACACTACACTTCAGATAATTTAAGATTTTGAGTCTGGCCCCTCCTACATCTGCACTGAAGCTTTTATACATGATGTCAGATTTTGGCATAGTTCAGGTTAGCAAAGTCAAATGAGCTAAGCCTGAAGTCACAATCTTTAGCAAGCAGAACTCCATAGAGTTCAGAAAAAACCCAAGGAAAGTACTGGTGGTATTCAGGGTTTAACTGAACCCAGGTTTCCTGAATGCACTCAGAGAGAACTAAGCTGGAACATCGGCAGAATTTGCTCATAAACTGCACTATGAATATGAGAGTTCATTAATATTAACCTACAGGACAGAGAGTGTTTAAAGACCTGGTTTTGGAAAATCTCCTTTCGACAGGCATCGCTTTGTATCTCTACATTAACTCTCTCTGCAATCTGGTGACAATTAATCCTTCAAATCCTATCTTTTTAGCAGCAAACAGCTGAGTGTCACAGGGCTGCAGTTTGTACTCACCATTAACGGTGGGCACACTGTTAATCCAGGCTCTCCGCAGCCCTTGACTGCAGTGAGATACAGAAATACAAGAGCTTCTCTCTCGGATGCCACTGGAATGTGTCACAGGCACAAACACCCCCAGGGCAGAAACTCAGCCCCATTTTGGTTCATCTGTAGTATGAAAGAGGAGAAATAGCACTGGGGTTCTCACGTGTTACATCCGAGATGGTGTCTGCAAAATCCAATTTACAAAGCCAAAGTCTTTTCTGTTCCTTTGGCCATTTTAGGTTGGCCTTGAGTGTTTATACTCAATTATGAAACGCCACAGTCTTTTAGGGCAAGAAGAAAGCTTAAGGGTTGGAACAGACATTACAATGAGGCTAGCTGATGGCCAGAGCTGTGACCTAAAATACCCCCAGGCAGCTCCCTGATAATACTGGAAGCACCTCAGTGCTTGACTCCAGAAGCAGCATGCCACCTCTGCACAGCTCTGAGGCCATTCCCAGCCTGAGCAGCTCAGCACTTCTCCCCAGCCCAAGTGCCTTTTAAAAATACGGTGGTGCCCACATTTTAATAGTTTCGTGGCAAGAGTGCTCACTCAGGGAGTGGGAAGCCTCTGAGGGCAGCCTGCATTCACTGGCCCAACAGTACCTGGGGAGGAGTACACCCGCTGCTATTTACATTTGCTGATGAAGTAGGACCATCATTACTGCCTCAGCCAACAAGGAGGCACTGATTTTGTTTCTTATCCTGTCAGTATTTAATGAAAAATGCACAAATAGCTCCTGGCATAGGGGCCACAACTGCCCTATGTCAGGCAAGTATTCTATTCTAACCCCTAAAATACAGTGTCCTACTGCAACATACTCCATCTCTTCCCCAGTCTCCACATGTTCAGCCAAGCCTCTATAGAAAACTGCTAGCTTCACACCCATTTTACTATGGGTTAAACCAGAGTTCAAATTTTATACATATCAGATTCCTGCTATGCCCATGTGCATGGTTTTCATCCATGATAAACACAGGGCCACTTCCACCTCATTGGAAAAAAAGGGATGTTAAACTTGGAAAATTATAATAAAGCAACATAATGAGAATAAGGCAAGAGCTGAGACCCAGATTCCTGCTATGATGGAAACAACTGGCATTATAAAATAAAATTTAAAAAAACCCACATATAATTCTAATTTCTGATGAACTACCTAAATTGTTGGGGTTTTTTTCTGAACACGGTGATTTTAATTACTACAGAATCCTCATAAAACTGGAGGATTTCACATAGTTGAACAAAAACGTCTTCACCAATGTAGAAGGCTATGGCCACCTGTTGACAACAAAGCTTAATCTAACCCAGCTTCCAGAGACTTTTAATTATCAGAAAACCATTCACATGCACGTGGGTGTTCAGCTCTGCTTTGGACATAAAACACCTACTTTTTTTTTTTTTTCTCTTTTAACTACAGTGCACCATAAATAAACACAAAGCATTTCCTTCCTAGAGCACTTTGTTCCACTTTTTTTACTTCTTACTTAGACATTTGGGTCTTTAACTGGAAGTCACTTGCTGATTTATAAGCTGAAATTTTCTTGCTGCGTTAAAACTTTCCTGCTGTACAGCATCCTACATTTTCCCTACCAAGCAGAGTCTTTATTCTTCATATTACCTCCCCATCTCTTTATATATGGCAGCTGTTTGTGGAAACTTCTGTCCTTTTTGTTTTGATGAAAGGCACCTTTAGGAGAATACACGCAGACAGTCTGCTGTGTATGTGCTGTTCATGCAGCACCCAGCATGCCCTGGCTTCCACCATGAGGATAAAATAAGGACCAGTGCATGCTTTAGAAAGGCTAAACCTAAGGAGGAGCAAAATGGAAAGGAATGTGTGTGCAAGAGTTGCAGGCTGGCTGTGTCCTGCTTATTCAAGAGACTTTTGTTTTGCTTTTCTCCCCTGGAAATGCAGCTGAAGCAGTCATGCTGCCCACGGGTGTTTTTTTTGGGGTGTTTCATTCACAACTTTTAAAGTTGCAAAAGGGGCAATCCTGGACTTCAACTCAATGCACATAACACAAGTGGCTGGACACCCTCTGAGATGTTTAGGGTATATAAGCATGGGGCAGGAACAGAGGGACACACTGGGAGGGACAGAGGGTCATACAGGACCAAGAGGCTAAGGCAAGACCTTGGCAGAAGAAGGAGAATGCCAGAGGAAGGAATTAGGGAGAGCCAGGAGGGAGTCAGGTAATAAATGCTGTGACATTTTAACTCCTTAAACAGTGACTGTGCCTTCATCAAGACATAAACTGACCCCAACCTTATGGTGACTTTATAAATAAAAGATAACTTTTTAATTAACTGCACAGTGAACATGAGAGAAAGAAAAGTTTCTTTTCCATAGTGATGATGTGTGTTTGGTCATGCTCTCTTGCTGCCTCGATAAATGGCAGGCACGGTGTTGTGGTGCTCTGGCAGCACTTCTGGAATTGGATTATCTCCCCTCCTCCACTCGGCATCACTGAACAGTTGCTCTTAATTGTGCATCCTATCTGATTATTAACCACCGCTTCTGATCATGCTCCATCTCTTCCCTCATCTGCTTTTCATCTTTTGCATTGCTTCTCTATAATTGCAACAGACCTGCCTCAAGGCTCCGAATTATTTCCTATCATCTTTGGGTTTAACAGATTGTTTCGAAGATTTTGATAGTTCCACTTGTTTTAGTGATGTTCAGCTCTTGCCTGAGGCTCTGGCTTTTTGGGTTCTGACACTGGCCAAGAACAGGAGCAGTTCCTACAGGTGCTGGTGGTCCAAACTCTGCCTCAGGGGGCGAAGACCTTGAACCAGCCTGACCTGCATGGGGTGGCAGTCTTCAAATAGCTTGTCAGGCCCAACAGTGAAGGTACTGTGAGCTAGAAAATGGGAATCAGTTTTGGTATCACAATGCCCTGCCCATCCTCAACAGGGCAAATATAAAACATAGAAGTGGCTGCCAGCCCACAGATGTTAGGCAAAGCAATAATAGTGTAAGCAGTGCATGGCGCAGGTTGTAAAATGCACTCCTAGGAAATGTTTCATAGATGCAGTCATTGCCTTCTAAAAATCCCACGTCAACTGTCCATGCAGCCAGACAGGAGTTGCTTCAAAGTCACTGAGGTAAACACTTTGATTTTTTTAAAGTCCTAGGAGACAGCCAGCCCTCCCTGCCAGGAAGATGATTAGGCCATCACTTGGAGGCTGGAGCAGAGGAAAGGAATAAGTGAAAGAGATAACAAATCCATCTATTCATATTACAGATCATGAAAGGGGAAAAACTGACAAGCACCTGGCATGTAAGAAGCTGGTCTGGAAGTTGGGAATGAAGCAAGGAAGAGCTTCACTGGAGACAGACTTCTCCAGAAGTACTGCAAGTATCCTACCCAGTTAAAGAGTAAATACTGAATTAAAATAAAATTCACATTGACAGAATTATTAGTTCATTAAATACCCAGCATCAGCCTTCTCTGAGCTGTGCTACTGGGTACAGAAATGCCCAAAATTTCCGACAGGGAAACTGAACGCTGAATCTGTACTGCTGCTATCAATTACTTTGCTTTCATTTATAAATAATGCTGGGTTGCTTAGGCTGCCAGTTAGAAGCTCCAAGACTATCCAAAGTGATATCCCGTTCATTTAGAAAGACTTGGTTTAATACAATATATGCTCTAAAGGGCATCACTGCAGAAAGAGGCAATAAAGCCACAAAGCAGGAATCAGTTGCATGGAAAAAATGAGTTTTCATCCTGTATTGGAAGGAATCTGAGGTCTTCCATCCTTTTTCCTGAGTGAAAACAAACAGTCTCTCACCCAAATAGTCACCTCCCAAATAGTCAGTCACCACTAAGTTGAGCTCACTCACAAAAATGCTCTGGTACAAAATCCATGCATCCTGATGAGGCCTGTGATACGAGAGCTAGCACTTGGAAGAAATACAGCTCTGATGTAGGAATGCCCAGTCCGTCTACCTTTACACATGCACACCCACACATATGCAGTGTCCAAGGACTGGTGAGCTCTGGTTGGATGAGGTAAATGATGTTCAGGGGTTTGCATGCGCAGCTACAAATGAAAATCCTCCGTGCAGCTGATTTGACTGTTGAAAACCAGAAGAGGATTGGCCCCTTGGAAATTGAGGCAGCTTTAAGTGAGATACCATGTTCTTCTGCATTCCAAAATGGACATCAGAGGCACCAAAGTCGTGGTTTTTAAAGTCTCTGTGTTATGAATAATTGTCAGGCCCTTTTCTTTTGCGGGTTATTGTTAGCAGATATGCAGATAACATGTAGAAGTGATAACTGTACGTCTGTGATAACTGTGCATTCAATGCAGGGATGTTCTTCCACTTGTTTAAGAGAAGAGACACTGCCTGGAAAAGCCCTGCTCAACCCACCTTTTAGCCAATGAATGCTTGGAGGTTTCTTAAATCAAGTTAGCTATCTCCTTTTTGTTCTCTCTGAGGGATAGTTATCCTTGTTTCCCCTGGAGTTGAGACTTGTGCGATTGTGCTGCCTGTCAATCGCCTGTGATAACATCTGAACCCACTGGTCAAACACAATCACACTTGGCAGAGGGCTGGACCTGTCGAGGATAACACGGCTGAGCAAGAGGCAAATAGATAATGAAGGGAGAGAGAGTAGTAGTTAGTTAGTTAGTGCGTTCACTGCAGAAGGGTTTCAAGGAGAGTTCAACTGCACTGGAAGGTACCAGAGAAGTCACACAGGGAGAGAAACACAGGAAACAGACTCTGCTCATCACAGAGAGCTTGTCTGAGGGGTGTTAGCTTCAAAAACCCAGATGGACCGTTCTCACTGACAACACTGACAACGTCAACTACATCTGTACATAGAGGAATTTCATCTCCAGCTTTCAACTTGCCAATAGATTCACAAATAGATGAGATGGGCTGGGGTAGTTCAGTCCAGCTCAATTTTATTTTATCTACAGAATCCCATTTGCTCTTCTTTTGCAAATGACTTTAATAGACAGTGCTCAGCAGGCATCCCTGGCACTCTTCCCTTCAAGAATCAATTGCTGAGTGCTTATAGCCAAGCACTTACAGAAAAGGTATATCTAGTAAAAAGTAAGTCAGCATCCTTCCTCTCTTGTCATGGACTGTGCTCTCTCAGTCTATGCCATTATGCAGAAGAGGACAGTATTTCTACTCCACGCAGTCCATACGGCATATCACGATGTGCACAAGTGGTGGCCACGTCCCAAGTGCTTTCCTGAATAGCTGATTTGTGTCACAAGATCTCATCAACGTGCTGGAAAAACTGTAAAGCCCGCTGAAAGATGTTATGGCGGGCTGCAGGTATAGGAAAGGAGAGGCAAAGTTTTTCTTCAGAATCCATCAAAGTGACACCCAGCAGCTGGTAATACCTCCCCAGGCAGCTTAGTGCTGCTTGCAGGGGGACCTTCTCCCAGCAGGAAACAGGGCTTTACACTTCCTCATTATGAAAGGACATCTGATAGCCCAGACTGCTCTACTGGGCAATCTATCATTTATTTATTGGGCTTTAATGGGATGGACTAGCTGTCTGCCCCTCCTGGATGCATCCTGCTTTCTGCTCTATGAGTGACTGAAAGGCACCATCAATATTGAGGTGGACATATACATTGATTTTAGGGGGAGGAGATGTTTCTTAAGTTGAACACTGCGTGCTTCTCCCCACATCCAGAAATCCACAGCAGAACTGGAAAAGATGCAGAGATGCATCAGGACGATCTGTGCATTGTCAGTGAGGATGATGAAAGGTACCAAGTGACCTCTGCACCAGAAACCACTAAATCGAGGAGGGCTTTTCTGTTTGAAGAGGAGATGAGTGGAGGTGGCAGGAGCCCCATGGCTGCCTCCCACCCCCATCCCAGCCTGCAGCAGCCACTTGAGCGCAGGGATGGTCCAGAGTTTCCTGCCCCACAGCACATGGTAGAGCTGGACGAGGCCATATATGGCCCTTCTTGTTTCTCGTGGGGAGAATGGTGTCAGGATGTGGAGCTGTTCCCTGTCTCGTTGGTTTTGGACGAAGGGCTCCCAGAGGGCTGAGCCACTTGAGCTGGGGAAAAACTCACATAGTAGCTGTTCTGGGATGTCCTGCAAACCATCTGCACAAAAGATGTGTGTCGGGGAGACCATCCCCTCAACCCAGCCTCCGAGCCCCCCTCCTGGGGCCTTGAGCGCACATGATCATGTTCAGCTCATTCAGCACGCTGTGTGTGCACTGGTGACACCTTATATGCCCTCCTCAGGTTGCTCCTCACATAGTCAGACTTACATTATTTAATGATTCCGTCTGCTTGGTTTGGCATTCGAAAAGCCTGTTTGAGATCAACCCCAAGAGCCAAAAGAGAAGGACACTGCAGAAGCAGAGCTGAAAGACATCCTGCTGGAGTCAACAGCATCCATGACCCAGAGTTTCTGGATGTCTGTTGTAAGCATCAGTAGCTGTGTTGTTACTGGAGGAAAAGAAGAGTAACATCTTGGAGGAAAGCAGATCATAGTTTCCCGAGTACAATGTATTAGCTAAGGTCATTTTTCTCTCGTGCAAAACTCTTCTCAAAGTCAACAGAGGCGCTGCATGTAGGGAGGTCTCGATGGAGTTAAGGAAACTGGTGTGTCTTCAGCCATCTGAACTCAGCAAACCCATCAAACCAATGAGAGAAAGAGACAGCAAGGGAAAATGATTCATTTCTAATAGGTAAAAATACACTTAAAATGACTAAAGTATAAAAACATTTTACTTCACACATTCACTGCTTTCACTTGTGTTTCTGAGAATCAAAGAAAAAATAGGCAACAGACACCTCAGAAGATATCCCATCCCTATCCTTGCTGGAGATACTGTTTATCAGTGCTTGCCCTGTCTGCTGAGGGGCTGTGCTTTCAGTACTGTCTCTGAAAGACTCTTCCTTTCCCTCTCCACATAGATTCATACTGCTGCTGGGGGCCAGAGAAAGTCCTCCTGGTTGCTCCTGTTCCTCACTATACAACACATGTCAAGAAATTCTACCCAGTCTTTGCCACAGTGATCTCCTTGCTTACAGTTTCAAAAGCTGTTTACAATTGATCAAAACATGTGGATGACATTCCCAAGGAGGGCATAAGCCCATTAAATGTTGATGCCCAGTATTTCTCATCTTGCTCTGGAGAAATTTAATTTCCCTAGCTTTCAGCCAGTAAGTCCCCTAAGCGCCAGTAAAAGCAGCTTCAATGGAAAAAGAACTTTACATTTAGAATATAGATTTTTTTTTTCTATTAATCATGCCCTTTCTGCAAGGTGACCAACAAAGAACAGCCGGACACACCAGAGCCAGAAATCTCTCTGCCTTTCTGCTTCTTGCTCTGTGCTGAGGACACCTGTGGATGAAAGCCATTACCCTCAGGAGCAGGTCTGCTTTTGCTGGAAGGCCCTCCTACAGCAGCTAGAACTACCATGTTCAAAGAAATGACCTCACAGGTTTCTCCATCTGCTGCTCTTCACACTGAACCCTTCCACTCATGATGCTGTTCTGGACATACAGTAACACATGCAGTCAGTAGATTACAACCTGCCAGCTCATACACTCTCACTGCCTAGGAGGAAGACATACAGTCGCCAAATTAGCCCTTAATCAGTGCAATTACACATAAGCATCCTTAAAATGTATAGCTTGAAAGGCAACTTCTAACAGCCACCACACACATTTGGCTTTGACTCCATGTTGTGCAGGTAAGAGGGGGATCAATGCTGTATAGGACACCGAGTGCTAGTGATTATTGATCCTCTCGGCTGGCTGGCTGAAATGGTATGGATTTAAAAATATATTTGCAGACATGCTTAGGAAAGAGCAGACACCTGGGCATGTGATCCCCATGGACATAAATGAGTGCTGAGTGAGAGGTGAAATGCAGGAGAGAAACAGCAGCGGAAAAGGAGGGAGAAAGAGTGACCAACCTCAACAGGGAGTAAAACTGTTCTTTGCTATCTTCAAGGTGCATCAAAAGCTTTCCTTTCTCTCCCAAAGTTCATCAGTTTCACTCACGCCTCAGTGCCAGAGCTCTGGGTCTCTGAGGATGCCTGTGTTCTGGTGACAGGATGTGGTGGAGTTGGAAATGAACCCCCTCCCCCCATTTCTTTGGCCACAGGAGTGTAGGTGTTCATCGCAGGAGGCACCCCGGGGAAGTGTCCCGGGGGCTCCGCAGCACCCGAGGGGTGAGGTGGGAGAGATGCGATGTGAGGAAATGCTGGCAGAGGCAAAGCAAGGGGCTCCGGGGCAGTTGCAGCCCTCACCACTGCCCCTAAAACTGGGGGGGCCAGACTCAGGCCAGGTCGCTGCCCCAAGGGTCGGGGCAGCAGTGGCCAGACGCTGCTTCCTCCCCCATCTACCCACAGACACGCAGCTGTGGAAATGGCTCCCGTGCAGTTGTGCTGGCTGGCTGGAGGGGGGCAGCAGAACATAGGGGAACTTCGGAGCCCAGCTCAGCACAGACTCTGGCTGGCCCCAGTCTTCCTTTCCAGGAGTAGGCGACAGCCTTCCTACCCCCCCAGCTGCACCCCACGCCCAGCTTTGGAGCCCCGCAGGTGCCCACACAGGCCACAAAGTGTTAAGTGTCCCCGGGAGTGTCCTGGCCTCAGCTCAGGTCTCCTGACATCTCGCTGAAAATCTCCATAGACTGTTACCCATCCTCAGAAAACAATGATCATCAGAGAGCCTTCTGCCCTGTACATTCCCACCTAGAGTGGAAAGCAGCAGCCCACTCAGCTCTGTTGTCCTTGTGCACTGAATGATTCTGTTGCTGTCACAGCTGGAGGGACACTGGGGTTGGATTTTAGGACATTTTTGTGCTCCGGATATAACCGAGGTCACGATTACCCATTAATGCAGGGGTTATTCAGGGACGTGTCCATTCCTGATTACCTCTGCGACCTTGGGCACATTGTTGAGCCTGTCTCTGCCTCTGTTCCCAGCCTGAAAGCAGTGACGACAACCCTCCCCCAGTCCTCAAAGGAGTATTGCAAGGTGGTAAGATACCACTGGGGTGGGATCCACATACATATCTGCACTACAGAGTCTTGGCAATGGGAAATGGGGTTTCTTGTGCATCTACAAATATTGGCAATTCAGCAGTAGGGCAGCAGTTCAGACCAAAGTCATGATTGGGCTTCACTAAGAATAGCATGTGCTTTAAGGGATTTTCATCTTAAGTCTCCCAGATCTGAATTTTGCAGATTGCTTTTGATTAGTTAAAAGGGTGCACTGCTGTGTGCCCCAGGGATCTGGCCTCTCCTGGCTCCAGTTCCAGCCTATCACTTCCCTCCTCTAGTCTGTGCAGGGCTCTTTCAATGCTCTGTCAGGTAGAGAGATGGAAGGAAGGTGTAGCTGGATCCCATCTTGATCCAAGTCAGGTTAAGATAGAACTTGCTTCCCAGTGTAGGAGCTTGACTAAGGAAACGCGTGAATAAAGCTACCGATCTCTCCTCCTGTGCCTGCCCAGGGACCACAGTAACCTTGGTATTCACGTGGGGCCACTTCGCGTGCACACACACCGCTCCCCTTCTGTTCCAGCAAACCCTGTATGAGCAGAGCGACAGGGCCAGGATTCACCTGAGGTGGCCTCCATCCAGCCTTGGGAATTCAGAAATGATCCCAAGTGAGTCAGGTATTTGTACTTGGCTTCAGAGAAGCTAATTTGGGTGTTGTTCCTCTGCTGACTCTGCAGGGAGCCCCAACCAGTCCCACAGGCGCTGTGTGCCCATGCCAGCAGGCAGGCAGCATGAACCCATCCACACCTTACCCACCTACAGCAAGGCACAGGCACCTACATGCCTAAGGTCTGCATCCCCCAAGATACCTAAGCACGTAAGTTTTACTGAAGCACTGTGGAGTACATTTCACAACTGAGAGCAAGAGATGGATACAAAAAGAGCAGAGTGTCTGCCACACCATTCAGAGCTTGGTTTATTCACTGCATGAACAAGAAGAGCCAATATAACACGGGTAACTGAGAAGAGGACGGACTACTAACTGCTCACCAGCCTGGCTTCCCCAGGAGCCATCCCCTAATCTTCCTCCTCTACCAGTGTGCAACGGAGCACTTGAAGATTGTTTTTAATGCTTTCTGCTGTCTTACAGTGGGTTGATAAAAAGTGTCCCCACTATGTCCTTATTGAGATGTTTCTGCACTTCAGCAACTGAAGTAAAGAGAAGTTTTATTGAATTTCTCTGTATATATAGTTACCCTTAGGAAAAGCCTTAATGTCTTTCTAAACTGAAAGACACTCTTTGGCTAATTCCCTGCCTTTCTAATGGCAAAGTATCTTGTTACATGTTGTAGATATTAGTCATTATGTCCTCTCCTACTGCGCCTGTTTCCCCCTGGTTCTGCTGTGCGTCATTCCATTTCTTCTGTTTTTAGCTAAGCATTACTACACGAGACACTTTCCGAATGATCTATTATTACTGAGCTGCATTTCAAGTGCAAAGTCAGACGTCGCTCGTAACAGTTCCACAATGGTGGATTGCAAACTGCAGCTTAAAGGGCAGGAGGAAAACCAGGAACGGGTAAGCACAAATGGGAAAAACAACCAAAAAAGGACACCTCCTGTAGGTAGTCCAGTGATCTGGGGCAATCAGACCACAGACTTTGTGCCGTTACTCCTCTGGACAACAACCCACGGCACTGCTGAAATCAGTTATTTAGAAGACTCACTTTTCTTCATACAGGAATAGTATTCAGTACAGCCTGTGAGAGGCTCTCACCCTATCTTTAACATCTGATTCACTGCCACATTGCAGCCTGAGGTCTTCATCACAGTTTTGTATCTGCAAGATACTTTTTTCACCCTGGATGTGTCCTGGAATATGAAGTACAAATACCCATGCAAACAGAATAACCTGCAAAGATGTCATGACTACCTGCTCGAACTCACTCCCTGAGGAAATAAATCAGCTCTTACAATTTCATCAAAAGCCCTGAAATTACCATTCTAAACTTGAAAGATAAATTTGTGATTCATTTTCATGCCCAGATGAAAATCTGGCCAGGGAGGAAAATAAAAATACTAGATACAATCTATTTCTGGACAACTGCGTTTCACAGTTGGAAAAAGCCTGTCTAGAATTAACAAATATAGTCATGTCCAAAATATCTTTTTGGCAAGTTTCATGAAGGATCCCCATCTCTGTGTCCCCCTCTGTAAGTTCACTATGGGGTGCTGGTCCTCCTTTTGAGAACGCTCCAGGGTTCTGGGTAAGTGGATCTCTGGTGCTGTGTATGAAGCAGTGCTGTTACTCATGAAGAGTTCTCGAGCTGCCCTCCACAGACCAACAAAATGCTTGATTTGCAGTGGACCCTGGTGCAGGGTCCCCAGCACTGGGTGTTGCCATGCCACCGGTGCCTGCTGGGCATCACCACGGGTGGGAGCCCGTGGGGGGCAGCGCACAGCACAGAGCACACCAGGCTTGCAGAAAGCTGCTGTGTGGTCCTGCTAGGGGCCACATCATCATGTGCCGCTGGTTGATTCACGTTTTGTGTAAACTACTCAAAAATGTAAATGTTATCTCCTTTATTTAAAAAAAGCCAGTGAACCATTCTGTGATCTCTTACTTTTCCTTCTGTATCCCTTCATTACATTTTTATTTTCCCCTGATAGAAGCAGTTTTCTGTCATTATTCAGGCATCTCCTCTGGTTAATGTAGAGGCAAGAACTGCTCTCAAATGCTCCACAATGATCTAGCAGTAGATATACTCCTACATACTCAACTGCCCAGCACTGGACTCTGAAGGGGCTTACTGAATCTATGGTGTATTTCCTTATGAATTGCATTAAATGTGGCACCAAAAGCTCTGTACTTATTCAAATGGCCATTTGATTTGTTGTTTCTTCAGTAAAAGAAACACACTGAAATGTGACTCGGGCAGCTGAGAAGCTGGACTTGCACAGGCTGCCCATGGCTCACTTCACTGGCGCACTCTGCAAGAAGAGCCCTGCCCAGCTGGGGAGAGTGGGGGGAATTTTCACTGAAATCTGTGCCGTCAATCTCGATCAAGGTCTTTCAAGTCACCGGGGTAAACTGAAGGCTAAATCAGAGCAGCTGACCATTCAGGTTTACAAGTTTGGTTTTCTGGTGATGCTGTAGAAGTTGGATGAGAAGCAGGCTCACTTTCTTGCACGGTCTTGGCCAGCGATCTTTGCCATGGACCCTACCAAGCCTGCCAATCTTAGGGATATACTAAGATACTGGGACTTCATAACGGTGCCTTGGCATAGCAACCTTCATTATCCATTTTGGATGCAGATCCCAGGCACTCCGGTAGGTATAATGACTCACTGATACTTAAATTCTGATGCATAGCCATATTCTGACATGTTCCATCTCAGCAGGATGACAGCTAAACATAAAAGTGACATAAATGCTCCTAACCCATTTTAGTGAAGCACTCAGTTGAAGACTATTTTTTCTCAATCTGTCCGTCCCTTGCAATGTTGATTCAGCCAGCATTTGTATTAATGGCATCTCCATTAAAACTGTTCACCTTGTCTCTCTGAAAACAGGATATTCTAAGTCTTGTAGCCAAAAAACCAAAAGTGGAAGTGTTTCATCTATAGCCGTGGACATTTTTAATGCTAGGCCACTAAATATCAGGCTGCAGCTTAGACCGGTGGTTTAACAGCTCCACAAGTAGGGACACAGAGATAACTGTGCTTGTGCTCAGCCCTTTTCCTCAGTTTCCTCTCTCATCCTCTTGAGGATTCTTCCTTAGCACTTCGAGTCACATTATCAGGAGAAGTTGCATTGTATTTTCCCAGTTGCTAACATTTACTAGAACGAGTGAAAGAGTTCTGTCCCCGGATAAAGACCAAATGCATCATTTCTGCCATTTCCTCAATCGCTTAGGCACCATTTTAAAATGCCTCTCAGCACGCACCGTGCAGCAGATGTACAAAGGGAGCTCTGTAGTGGTTTCTAGAGCTGTGCAACCACGTGCAGCTCACCGTGGAGGACCCTGGGGGCTGCTCCCCCCACACTGCATCCTCTTGGGCAGCCCCAGAGGGATGCTGCAGTGGCTGCCTGTGCTAGCACCCTACTGCTGCTGTGTGGGGGGGTGCAGAACAGCAGCAACACAGCCCCTCTGTCAGCCCAGCAAGAGAAGGCGAGAGGTGACTCTTTGAGAAGTGACCTGGCCTGTGTTTGGGGTCCCTTTTGGCATCAGACCATTATATCATGCTTTTTTGATAGCAGTGTTGACTATTTTATTCAACACAAACATCTCTTTATGCAGCGACAGGATCAATTACAAGAGCATCGGTCTGTTGTCATAACAAGGCCAGAAGGACAGCGGAGCAGCTCCAGAGGGACAGGGAGTGTAAAAGGATGGACATTTGCATGCTAAAGTCAGCTAATTAACTGCTGAACAGCCACTGTGGTTATACTGGAAGATAATTTCACACTTTCTAGCTGGCCTCATTTCCTTGTATCAGCCGGGAAAATCCGTCTCTTTTTATATATATTTGTTAGTAACTATATCTGTACACACATACATGTAAGTATTTTTATATATATACCTTTGGCATCAGTAGGGGAAATAAGGCCTATGGGGATTTAGCTCTTCACAAATATATTACTCAGACTGACAACAAAGATGGAATCAGCCGGGCACGCGTGAGGGAAATTTTCAATGCTATGAGGAGCATCTGTAAAAGCAGATTTTTCCCAATGGTATTTTAACACCCACAGCTTGAGACACCACTTTCCGCTTGGTATTGATTTCTCACCCAGTTGAAACTGACCTTTCCCTGTCTGATCTGATGCAAAGTTACTGTCCAAACCAGCACTTCCAAAGGCTTGGTAAACCCACTGTGTGCAGACAGCCTCTGATGCCTCCAGGCAATTGCAGCTGGCTGATCCTTAATTCAGTTGGGCTTCCTGTGGTGTTGGGCAAGGCAGGAGCTTTCGGTGCCTGCTGAGGAACCAGGTCTGAAGATGTGATAAAAACAATCATTTTGTCACCTGGGTCTGGCAGGGCCCTGCTGTGGTTGGGGAATGTCCACTTTCACTGACACCACATTACATCCTTCAGCTGTTTTGTCCCAGAGGGGAGGGGAGGCTGTACCCTGATTTACCCATTACCTGGGGGAAGTTCATGTAGCAATCTGCAGGCAGCAGCAGCCCAGTATCAGACAAAGCTAAGATTGAGTGCAGGCCAGAAAAAAGCAAGATCAGGTTAAAGAACATGTGAATAAAGAATCGTTTTCCTCTGAAAATCTTGCTGAGGACCAGCCTCCTTCCCAGGGGGGAAGACAGGTAATTACACCACCTTTGTTTAACAACGGAGAGAAAGGAAATAAGTCCATCCCACTTCAATGCAGATGAAGAAGCTAGAATAAGGATTGCACAATCGGTTTACAAATAACTACAAGTTCACAGGGTGATTTAAGTTATGCTGAAAATTTCAGACCAGCCTCATTTCTTGCTTTGCGCAGGAGGGCAGGTGGTGAACGCGGCATAGCTTGGTTTAGGTAAGGTTTTAAATTGTTTCACTTAGCACTTCTCCAAGCAAACTTTGGTAATGTGGTCTAGGTGAAATAACCATCAGGTGAGTTCACAAGCGTTTGAACACTCCTTCCCAAAGAGGACTTTCAACAGTTACCTGTGCTTATCCATGCTTTCCTGTAAACTGGGGGGGTATTCTTAAACGATGGTCCCTAAAAATACACTCTGTGTTTAGTGAGGAAGTGGTACTTCATGACCTCCTTACCATTACATCACTGGTAATGCACTGCTTGAGTCAGTGATGGATTTACTGAAGAGTGTCATTAATTATCCAGCAGAAGCTGGGTGAAGAGTGCACTCATGAACTGGAAGGATCTAATCTGTAATATGGAGACCTGCTGCACCAGAACAAGGGTGTGATGAATCAGTGTGATGGTAGGTGTTGCGTGAGTGCTGTTACATACAGGTTTCCCAGTCTCTCATCCTTAGCATGTAAGCAAATTTTGAAGCACCTTTGTTTTGCTCTGCTGGGTGCAGAGTTCATTTCTGAAAAGGAGGCCCAGGAACCGAGCCAGGTGACCTTTAAAAATGCGTCTCTTTGGACACGTTTGGATAGGGACTAAGCAAGGTACATTAAAATTAAGACCCAGGCTCTGCATTGTTACTTTTTCATCTCAGTTAAAATGTGAGACTTAGCCCACATCTGCTACACATGCGAGAGAGATGGTCAGCCTGTCCACAGGGGAGTTCAGCGGCAAAAATGGGGCAAGAGCATAGAGAGGTCTGGCAGGTACGAGATACCAAGCCAGAGGACAAGTATGTGAATGGCTAAAATTCAATGGGAGGAAGGACTGAAAAGAAGAAATACTTAGAGAATTTGAAATTGGAGATTTGCTGAATACTAAGTACATGCAAATTTACGATTTGATAGGGCTGTGTAACAAAAAAAAAAAGCCCTAAGTAGTTTTGAGTGGCTCATGCTGACACATCATGTTACAAAGCTGAAAAGCCATATTCTTCTCTTTGGGCTGGATCCCAAAGTAAATTCAAGCCAGTGGGCACACTGCCATAGATTTTAGTGGGTTTGTGGTTGGTGAGGCCACATTTTGAATACCATTCAATTTTGGGCACATTATTACTCCCAAGACACGGACAAGCTAGGAGAAGGTCAAAGGAAAATGGCAGTAACAGAGCGTAGGAGAACTGGCTTAGGAAGCAAGATTGAAAAGCTTTTAAATTATTGACAGCATGGCTAAGTGACGTCTCAACAGTCTTTGAAGCAGGGAGGTATGAAAAGAGAGGAGAAGAAGCCCATCCCAGCACACTTGGGACGGACATAAAGGCTAAACCCACTGAAACTTAAATATGATGGGATTTCATTCCCCTGCCACCCACAATGCCCTCCCCTGGCCCCAGCCACTCACCACGGTTCCCAAGGAGTACCTGGTCTGCCCAGGGGTGACGGTGTCCCCTGGTACAGGGCCGGAGTAACCATCAAGTAAACACAGGCTTGGCAATGAGTCTCAGGAGTGATGTTAATCAAGCGTGCAGAATCTGGGCTTCTCTTGATCTGTCAGCAGCTCTGGGTTACTTGGTTTAGTTGTACCAGCAACTTTTGTAGTGGACTAGGCGTCCTTGGCACATTTGCTTTACTTGTTTTTCATCTTCATATTATATAGCCATAGTTTCATACATAGAGAGTACCCCCAACTGTCAACAGCTCATGGAGGGGCAGGTGAAGACATGCAGCCTGGAGATGAGCAGAAAGGGTTTCAGGGCTCAGGACAAGAGCAGAGAAACCAGGCCCAACAGGCAGAAAAACTGGCAACAACATAGTACGTACCATCCACAGAGAGTTCAGCTGCAACATGAAGCTGTAGACCAGTGAAGAAAGAAAAACACAGACACAGATACCACACAGATATCACTTTGCTCCTGGTGCAGAACTTCAGATGCTTATGACTCTCCATAGCCCCCATGAGACCCACCACCGACCTCATGGTCCCAAGGAGCAGCTGAAGAGGGAACGTGACATCGGGAAAAGGGATAGAGGCTAAAAAGTGTGTGTACAGTTTTAAATGCATCATTATTTGTTTCTGCAAGAGCTAGATTTGTAATAAGGGTTAGACTCTTTAAGATTTCAATTACACTAACAATAAATTCTTGGCTTTACTTGCTGAGCATACTTTCTGCCCATGAACAAGATTTTGAGTGCAGCAAGAGCCAGGGTGCAGTTTTCCAGAAGGGCATTTGACTGGGCACGTGGCTTTCCCTGGAATGCCTCATGAAACTCTGTGGCCTGTGATAGTCTGTGCAGATGAAAAAATCCCTCCAGTGAAGCCAGAACTGATGAAGATGTTTCAAGGGATGTTTAATGTTCCCAAGGACCCCGTTACTCTTCATCACCTTAAATAGACCATAAGCAGTAGTATGTTGCCCCCACAAGAGCAGGTTTGACACTGAGCTGTGTCTGAAAGGAACAGTACTGGGTTTCGCTGGCTGCATTTTTGTGTTCAGTTTAGCAGGGGTTCATTGCAAAGATTTCCTTTCATTTCTCTGGAGGTGGAGGGGTGTGAAGGGAGCTGTCTGGGTTTGTGCTCAGATCAGCACCCTTGGACAAACAGGAGCAGCACAGAAAAGCAGAGAACCTGGAGAACCAGTGTGTAACCAGGGGTAGGTTAGCCCCGAAGAGAGGCTCCTTTGCCTTTTCCACAGCCCTGATCATGCTGTGCTACCGTAAAAGCAGCACTGTACTTTTGCCAAATGCCCTGCTTCTTCTTATCATTTGCCCCAAGGCTGGAAACAGTGGGGATATCAGTCCAGTTCAGCTCCAAGATGTTTTCAATGTTTCCTTCCCTTGAATTGCTCAGGCTGCAGATCTGATGCCTTTATTCTCAAATGCAGAATAACTGTGTTTCTCAAATCTGGAAAATGCCAACATGTTTTCTCTTGTCAACCTGTGAAACACAGGAGAGAAGGAAGTGAGAGGGATTGCTCATGAAACACTCAATCCAGTTAAAAAAAAAAAAAAAAAAACCAACAAAAAAAACCCCTAATTCCTGAACAAAATACAACCCTGGATATGAAAGGCATCCCTTCACCATGCTCCACCATCTGAAGTGCTGACAAATGATTTCTGCTGCATTCTTTTACATCCTAAATTTTAGATTCCAGAAGATTTCAGAGAATTTTCTTTACCATCCTCATGAGAAAGGCACAGTAAGCCTGGCATATCTGATCACCAACTTACTTTTTAATACAGATGACAGCCATGGGCCAAAGAGAAGACGTAAAACATCATTTGTTCCACAGGACATGCACTTGAAAGGTCAGCCCTAACATATGAACCCATATGAACATATGAAGCCCCAGATGCAGTGGGGAGGAAGCTCACAGAAGCCTCTCTCCATTTCCTGCTACACCAGAGTGGATTTTTCTCCTGGCCAGAGTGGTTCGTGCAGTTCACCATGGAGGCACCAAGGCAGCATGCAATGCATAGCTTTTTTGGGGAGCTGAGTTGAAATCATGGCACTCGGTGAGGCAGTGCTGTGGAGCTGCCTGAAACCTGCAGGCTGAGCCCCTGGCATGGCACTGGCAGTGCCCCAGTAAGGCAGCAGGTAACCTGTCCCTCCTGGTATTTCTCCATCACCATCTCCCACAGAACCTCCACAGGAGGGAGGAATCGGTGCCGTTATCATGAGTGAACAAAGTTAATGTTTCATTAACATTGACACTAAGCTCCCACTTGGAGCTGAGCAAGCCTAAAGCAGCTCAGGCAGATATGGCATGTGAGGAGCAGTGAGAGAAGCCAGCACAGCCACCGCTAGCCAAGGTGTGCCAGCATCCAGCCCTGCTCAGCATAACATCTCCAAGGGATCCACCTCACAGGCTGGATCTAACCTTTAAGGCATAGTGCTCCAGAAGAGCCTTCAAGCTTACTATTCAAGCTTGCTGATTATGCAAACCAGTGGAGAAGGAAGGGGCTTCACCTCTGTCTTTGTACGGACAAACTCAGGTACCTCTGGTCACAGCAGTGTGGCTTGCCCAGACACATTCTCCATTGATTTTTTGGAGTGTCTGGGCCTCCCTGAGGCCAGGCTTAGCTTTGTGCACACCTAGGTCAGCAAGAGAGAAAAGATGCATGGAGACTGCCTAGTTCTGCCCACCCACATGCCTGGGCTGGGTGGGAGACTGTGCCCCAGGCTCCCCTGGAAACTGGTGCTAGCACAACTGCCCCGCACAGGAGGGGAAGCTGAGCTCTGGTCTCCTTTCAGCATGGTGCCACCTTTACAATCCTGCATGACCTTCCCCTTTGGCTGTCCTGCCCTTCAGTGGCCAGCCCAAGGTCAGCAATGCAGGCATTAAACACCAGCCAGGGAAAGCAAACATCAGTCCCCCTTCGAGCAGCTCTGGGTACATTAAACACAAGCAAAGGCTCCGGGCCAAGGGGCTGGCACAGCAGAGGGACCAGGGCCAGCTGCAACTGCCGCAAGGCCAGGGCGTCATGGCAGTGCCCTGGGTGCTAGCAGGCATCTCTGCATGTGTGGATGAGGAAAGCATGCACTGGTTGAATCCTGATGGACACCAAGAGGGTGCTTAGACCAACAACCCTCCTGTGGGGACGTGAGATGTCCACTCGTCAGTAACAAGTGTCCTGACAAAATAATGCAGTGTCCAGGAGCACTTCAGCAGAGAGCACAGAGTAGCCATCACTCTGTCCTACCTTGATAAACCTCTTCAGACAGTACACGTTCACTGTCACTCACACGGACAAACTTTCCCCAAGAATCCCATCTTTGTCACAGCTCTGTGTGGGTCATGCCCATGGCTCAGCCGTGGCACGCAGCTGGCGTGTCCTGGGACCTCTGATTCCAGCTCTGTGCACCGACACTTCTCACTCCTACCCTTCCAGTAGGTTTCTCACCCCGACTTGCACCCCATGTTTGCTGTCTCCCCACATGCGGGCATCAGTGCCCTCTGCTCGCAGCTTTCCATCTCCAGTATTCCACCCACCTCGTGTGGCAGGAGATGAGAAAGGGAAGGTTCCCCTGGCCTCCTGTGCAATTCAGCAGGTAAATGAAGGTATCAAGGCCTTTTGTGAGCTCCACGCAGCCAGATTTCATTCATTGTTCAGAAAAAAACCCTCAAAGGAAAATTCGTCATTGCAAATCTTTGCTCTTTTCATCCCAAACTTCTCCTCCAGCCTTTCAGAGGAAATGCCACGTTCTGAGTCAGTTTGCAGGGAGATGGAAAATCCCCAGGTTCCCAATGGGAAGTTTCTACACTCGGTATTCGTGCACGTAAGAAGGTGAAGCTCTTGATGGCCCTTCTCTTGTCATGGTGTTAAGCAGAAGAGGGACGGGGAGAAGACCATGAAGACATTGTGGCTGTGCCTGGCTTGGGAGCAGGCTGCCTGCATCCATGGCATGCAGTGCACAGCCCTGGCTCCCCTCTGAGCCCCTCATGGTGCCTCTTTGGCCCCACCTAAGACATAATTGCTATTTTTGCATGTTTTTCAAGGTTTGGGTCTTGAAAGAGGGCAGGGTTGCGCAGCAGGCAGTGCACCCAGGGGATTTTTGTGACATGAAACAGGAGATCTGTTGTGTGCTCAAGGACGTGGCTGAGCCATGTGGGTGATTCGGCTTGTTGCTGATTTTCTTTAGCAGTGGTTGCACTCCTCTAGTCCTGTTGTCCGATTCCATCTTTATTATGTGAAATACAGACACTGTTGTTTGTTGGGGTGTTTTTTTAAGGTCAGCCACTTACTAAACATAAACCCGGAAAATTTATACTTTTCAATTTCTAAGTCAGGCGGCCACAGAAAGGTGGTCTGATTTCCTTCCACTGAGGCACCCCTTGCCTGAAAAGAGTTTTTGAGTCTTGCCCTCACCCACACCACAAGCAGTAAGAGAAGCCTTGCAAAGCAAGTGCTACTTTTCAGAAGACTGTTTCAAAACACACTGAAATTCATGCAAAGTCTGCACCAGAGTCTCCTTACTCAGCGAATCCCTGTGAGTGCAGAGGAAGAGCCGTGATTGCCAATGACTGTCATATGCCTGCCTGTAGGCAGACAAGCAGGGGGACACCTGTACGGTCACCCTGACAGGCTCACCTCCCAGAGGAATGAACCCACCTGCTGAGGCAGGAAGAGCTGTGAGTTGGACAAGAAGATGGAGAGGATGGAAAGGGAGGGCAGAAGGGGAAGAGGGGCTCCCATGGCAGCAGCAGTGGAGAGACTGGGAGGCAGTTTGCAGCCTCTAACCAGACCTGACAGGGGGAGAGGCTGAAGCGCTGAAATATCCCAAAGGTAAAAAACTGAAATTTTAAACCGTTCCATTTCGGTTCAGTTCAGTGCCAGGCTGGGTTAGGCTCTGCTGTCACATCACATCGGCGTTTAATCTTAAGAAGCTGTTCTGCCCTGGCCAGGGACATGGGATGGGCTCCCTGGCCAGGCACTGTGGTGTCTGCCAAGGAAAACCCCCCCGTAGCTTTTCCTAAGCATTTTTCAGCAGAGGTGCAGATCCCCGTGCAGAGAACATATGCCCGTGGGCAGGTGCTTCTCTGCTTTACCTCTCCCAGGGTGGCTGGAAGATGTTCCCACAGAGCCATCAGGGGCCACAAACCACAGATGGAAAGCCAGTCCTTCTCCTGTCTGCCAGCAGCTCTGCATGAGGAGGAAAGGAGAGTGATGTCCGGGTGGGCTTTGTCTTTGGGGGCAGTGCATATGTGAGCGCTGAGGTTCGATGGGCATGAGGCAGAGCAGCCAGGAAGGGTTGGATAGCTGCTGCGATGCGGAGTTAGCGCGATGTGAGAGCTCTCAGGGGCAGAGGAGCTTCTCGGGGCTGCTGCTGGGGCTCTCTGTCCTTTCCTTGACAGGGCTGTAGGACCTTCAACTTCAGGTTGTTCCTGTGACACTGAGGACAGGGCAGTGTATGCGCATTTTTATAAATTCCATCAAGAGACCTGGAAGTGACAAATATAGAAACACAAATTGTTGACATATAGCAACACTAACCCAGGTTTTCAGTGTTAGGTGTCCTTTTGTGGTTTGCATCCTGCTAATTAAAAATAGATTAGGTTCATAGATGCACAGGATAGCCTATGTGGGAAGGGACATTTGGTGGTCACCTAGTCCAGTCCTCCCTCATGGCAGGGCCAGCACCAAGGGTACAGCAGGCTGAGCAGGGTTGCACTGAGCTGGGTTTTCAGTGTCTTCGAGGATGGAGACTGCACAACCTCTTGGGGTTCCTGTTCCTGCAGTGACCATCCTCATGGAGAAAAGCTTTCTCCTTCTAGTTCACCAGTGTTTCCTTCACTGCCACCATGTTTGTTGCCTTGTACCTTTTTGCTGTGCTCCTCAGAGATCTTGACCCTATAACCTCCCTTTAGGCCACCGAAGACAGCAGCAGGATCTCCCCACAGCCTTCCCCTGCCACTGAGCCAGCCTTGGACAAAGGGCTCCAGCTGTGACTTGGTCAGGCTGGATGAGGGGGAACAATTGTTTTCCTCAGTGTCCCGGCTGCGCTCTTCTTCATCCTGCCTGGCTCTCTTTCCTTGATGCAAGGGTGCACTGCTTCCTTATGCTCAACTTGTTGTTCAGCAGGGCCTGCCTGTCCTGTGCCATGGGGCTGTCCTGTTCCAAGGGGCTGTCCCATGACATGGGGCTGTCCTGTCCCAGATGCGGGTTTTTTTCTTTGCCCTCGCTGGAGGACTCCTCTCCAGCCAGCTGACATCTCTCTGAGTGGCAGCCCTGTCTTCCAGTGTGTCAACTGCTGGTCCGTGGTGTCTGTGGTTAATGAAGATGTTAAACAGCCCCCGAACCAGTGCTGGAGCCTGAGGGCACCACACATACTGGTTGCAGCTGGATGTCAATCTGCTGAGCACTGCACTGTGGTCCCAGCTGCCCAGCTGCCGTCCATCCCCTAAATCCTACTTGAGCCAGTGCAGAGCTCCCTGTCTGGCCACTGCATTGCCAGCTCTGCTGACATCAAATTGGGTGACACCACACTGGAGAGCCTCCACCTTTGCCCACCAGCCCACTCATCTCACAACAGAAAAACAACCATGCTGGTGCACCCTTAGTAAACCCCAACAACCTTCTTGTCTTTCATGTGCTTGCAAACAGCTTCCAAGAGGATTTGCATACTTAATGAGTGCTCACCTAGGTTCTAACCGATCCCATTTCTTTAATTACATTTAGAAATCGTGCATGTGACATACAGTTTGTAATGAATTTTTCTTTTCTGTGGTTATCCATCTAGTGTCCAATGGGATGTGCCTGTTTGCAAGTACCAGGTGACTGCCACAAGCGGTTGGCTGGTGGCACAGACAGCACCACTTCAGAAAGTCCTAAGTTTGATGATGGCTCCAAAGTCCCAGGGATTTCTTCAGTAACATGCAAGTTTCTCAGCTCATATCTGCTGATGTGTCACCTTCTCTCCAAATATTGGCATCTTTCATTTTCACTGAGAAATAGCTGATATTTTCACTAACAATTTCCAATACTGGAGAAGAAATCTAAGAGAGAAACCATCTTAATATAACCATCTACTGTTACCTGGCTTTATTTTTCTTCTGGTTTTTATGTAAATGCACTTTTGTAATTTATTAGGTTTAATATATTTATTTAATTTGTGCATCAGTTGAAATTATGTATATAGCTTATTATACAATAAGGAGATAATAAAATTATACAAATTATATTTACACTTTTATATTAATGTAGTTACTGCACTTATCTAATTTGTATTTTTGGAGCTTCTACTCAGAACAGCTTTTCATCTGTAATACTGTTCTGCTTTTGTTCTTTCCTTTTTACTGTAGATACTGCTGTTAACTTGTTGCATTTTAATTTTCATCACTGAACTTTATTAACCCTAGTTTAGAAGTAAGGAAAAATAATTTACATCATCTACTTAAATAATTTAGCTTCTTTATTCTTGTCTAATATAGCCAGCACTATTGAATCTAGGTTAGCAAATTATGTACGGGTTCCAGGCAGCATTAAAAGCAGCCGGGCCCTCTCTCTCTGACTGAAAACTGGCTTTCCTTTCCTTCAGCCGCAATTTTCCTGCCTGATCTGTACCATGCCCATCCTGCAAGATCCCCTCTGGGATGGAAGCAGCTGGCAGTGCTCCTCTCCCATTGCCCACACGGCCCCACTGAGCTGCCCAGTGGCTTTTTCACCCTCCCTGCCGTGGCTCTGTCCTCCTAGTTTTTCAGTCAGTCTCCTTCACGCTGCATGGCCACAGCTGGGTGAGCAGTGCTGAATTCAGCAGACTTTTAGGTTCCCCAGCCAGCAATAGATGGGAACAGACAGGATATAATATAAGAGAAGAGCACATTAAATCCTTCAACTCAGTTTCACTGGAGCACAAACTCCCTAAGTTTTGAGAAGCTCCACTTGACCTCCTTCCCATACAGACAGTTGCACCCTGCTTTCTACATTTTCTCCACCATCTGAAAACAGAAGTAACAACATTTTCCTTTTGAAAATGATTTGTGATTTAATTTCATTATTAATAAAGGATTTGTTGCTTTGATTTAGATGCCGACTGAAGTCTGTGCACTGTTCAATTACCAGCTTTCTGCAAGCAGTGCAGAAAGAGCTCTTTCTTCAGAAAGCATCTAACCACATCTCACCCAGTCCAGTTGCTCCCCTCCATCAAATTCACCTCGAGGTCTCCTGCTCAATATGGAAAAGGTTAAATCCTGATGAAGACCTGCTATCTCCCTCCTTGTTTCTCCCCCTAACTTCTTCACGCCTCTGCTCTCCTTTATGAAACTGCTACATGGCAACTTCCCCGAGCCTTTTAACCTCTGGGCACCTGTTTCATTTTCATAGTTTTCAGGCCACTGCCCAATCTCCTTGTCCTATTTTAACTTAAAAAAACCCCAACACCCACATTTGTCCTGAATACCAGTCAGCCCCTGGTGTAATGACTGAAAGTTCCTCATTGTTCACTCCCCTCTCCTTTCTATGGGGTGTACAAATTGGCCAAATGTCTGTAAATCTTATTTTTCTTTCACTCAGCCTGAATTCTATTTCATCATCTGGAAACTAGTTAAATCACCCTAAGTTGGTGGCCATTACAGTAAACACTCAGACTGCCTGAGCTGAGGCAGAAAAGCACAATAAATCTCTATGTTAGAAACTCAGCAGCTGACAGAGTAACCATGCCATATTACTCCAGCTGACAGGCTCAGTGACAGCGCTCTCAGTGTCCAAATAATCCAAAGTCTCTCAGCTAACCTCATATGTGTGCCCATTTTAAAGGCTTTGCCCACAGCATGAATGCTGGGGAGGGAGTGAAAGGCAGGGCACACCAATATACCCAGTTAAAAGGGATGGAACCCTGGCTCTGCTGAATTCAGCAGGCAGTTTTGGGATTTGACATTACTGAGGTTCAACAAGAGAGTAAGAACATTAGGAAATGACCTCAACTAGCAGCAAGGACACCAGTAAGCCCGGAAGGGCTTTCCAAAACCCATGCTCTCCTTGCAGTGGGATATTTAGACAGCCCATCAGCTCTGCCATTTGCTATGTGCCCTTTTCTCTTCCATCCGCAGGGAGCTGCTGGAGACACTTTTCAGTCCTGCTCCAATGTGCACAGAGCGAGCTCAGGGTTGGGCGTCTGCCCCTGAAAACACCAGAGCCTTTGGTTGAAAGCAGATAGCAAAGGTAGTTAAATGACAGCCATATGTTCTCTGCTCTGCCTCATCACGTACCTGTAGGACAAAACCTTTACTATACCTACTCTGAAGCTGAGTTAACATCATCAGAGATCACCTGGAAACACTCCCTGCAGGAAACGGTAAAACACTGATCTTAATTCCCCCAGCTGCACGACATGGCAAACGCTCCAGGAAACGGTGCTTTCCCCCACTCACACCTCCTGCAATCCCTTCTGTCCCAACAGATGGCTACAGGTGGTACTGGGAAAATTATATCCGCTATTTCCAGGTTAATTGGGAAAAAAAAAAAAAAAAAGCAGGAAAGGAAAGAAAACTCTGAGAGAAACAAGTTCTCCTTTGCTTTATCTGCTCTGATAACAGCTATCACAGCCGAGTCTATCGCGAGCCCTACGGGCACTCAGCAAAACGCGTAACTCTCCTGATCTGCTCAAGGCAGTCGAGAGAAAGGAGAAGGGCATTTGATAGGAGCTAACTTTTCCTTGCCAGCCTCTACACCAGCGTTATCAGCACCCTTTATAAAGAATTGTATCTGCTGCGGGTTGATAATGCTGAGCAGGGGCTTTCATTGGTATAGGAAGTAATCTTGGTGACCTTCAGCAGAGAAGGAGGTATAAAAACCAAAGTGTTTTCTTTTGGTGACTGGGCACTGGGGCACTGGTTGAATTTCTTAGTTTCCGAGGAGGACACATTTTGGGTACATTTTGTGAGAAAATGGCAACTTTAAATGAAAAAAAGACCTGCAGCGAACGGATGGAAAATTTCCGTCGTTTTGTCTGGAATCCTGAAACAAAGCTCTTCATGGGAAGGACCTTAATCAACTGGGGTAGGTTTTCATGCACAAGAGTCTTCTCTTTCTTCTGCTGTGCTTAAAAACCTCGGGCGGGCGGGCATCGAAATAAATGGGATGTAATATGGTGATAGGTTTGTTGTAATTATGGAGGACATCAGCTCTCGCATAGGCTTCTGAGCCACTTTTAGGGTGGCCATAGAAGCTGAATTAATTAGTTCAAAACATTGATCCGATTACTTCCTGCTAATGTAAGAAGACTTTAAACTGCTTTTGGACCAAATACTTCAAAAGAACAAAACAGAACACAGTAACAGTTAATTTATTAATACCTAAGGGTGATGATTGCAGTGTGGTTCTGCCATTGCTGACTAAAGGGTGTTCTGGTAGATGGGAGAAATTTGCTTAATCGGGGGGGTTTTGTCCAATTCTCTGGAAACACATTTTGCTTTTCCAAAATTCTTTTCTAAATTGCTGTCAGCTCAGTAGATATCTTCTCTTATTAACGCTGTGCTAGTGCATATTGCAGCTGAGTCCCCCGGCCTGTAGCCAAACTGAAGATGTGTTTTCTGGTGTAAATTCTGGGGAGGGAAGCCCTGACCATTGTAAGGAAGAGCCCTGCTCTTCCCACAGACCATAAGAGTAGCTGCAAATTTCCAGGTGATTTCTGCCATGAAACCTGTGAGTGTAGCTTATTGGCCACTCTTAAGGACAGAATTTTACAGAAGATTAAACTGAAATGTGAGCCTTTCCAGTTAGGAAAGAAGAAGGTGCTACAAGGCACCAATGATTACAGGGAGCAGTTTTTGACAGCCCCCCCTAAAATAACCAGCGACTGCTTGTAGAGCACCAGCCGTGTGTAAGACACTTTATGCGCAGACAGACAGAAATGCAACATTATTCTGCATCTCACACCAGAATAAACTAGCAAGATGACACATTTTGCTGAAAGTGATTTCAGCTGTAAGAGGCAGTGAAGTTATATGGGTCTAAAATCAACGCACCAGAAATGCTGACATCTGTTATCCAAATAATATAAGGAGCAACAAGAAATACTTCGTCCGTGTCGCTTAGTCCGTGTGTAGTAAGTAGGTAAATGATCTTAATATGTGAAGTTACTTTAAGAAGCCACACAATCTTTCAAGCATTAAATAATTTGA
This sequence comes from Ceryle rudis, assembly GCA_033439905.1. NCBI lineage: Eukaryota > Metazoa > Chordata > Aves > Coraciiformes > Cerylidae > Ceryle > Ceryle rudis. Next base: position 41,109 of record JAAGNO010022013.1, read on the forward strand.
GCTAAGCACAAACTGAGACCAAAATCCCTATAAAACTGAACAAATTTAAGCCAAATTTTTCTTCAAGAATATTCTTTTGAATGTAGAGAAAAAGATCCAAACCATCTGTCCCTTCACAGGGAAAACCTGCCAGGGGTCAAGGGCAGAAAGGAGATGGTCACTGCTGGGATGGCCCCAGGCACAGAGGGATCACTGCACCGCCTTGCCCCAAAAATGAGATTTTGCCTTCATTTTTTTCCACAGTGTGGATCAGCTTGTACTACCTGGCCTTCTACGTGGTGATGACGGGGCTGTTCGCACTCTCCATTTATTCTTTAATGAGGACAGTGAATCCATATGAGCCAGATTACCAAGACCAGCTGAAATCTCCAGGTACTGCCACGGTCCAGCCTGCTGCTGCCCAGGGTGTGGGGGGGAATTAAACCCCGCCCCAGACTCCCACAGTGGCTGCAGGGGGCTGGGCTGAAGGTGCCAGCACCTGGAGAGGGT
>JAAGNO010022014.1:0-11552 GCA_033439905.1 Ceryle rudis
TTCCCTTCCCTTCCCTTCCCTTCCCTTCCCTTCCCTTCCCTTCCCTTCCCTTCCCTTCCCTTCCCTTCCCTTCTTTTGTCGCCCAGTGAGCAAGGCAGCATGTGCATCATAAACCAGTGATCACAAAGCCCTGAGCTTGGTTGAGGCTGCAGCAGCTGATGGGGAGGGGGGCTTGTCACCCAAGCAGCAAACGGGGTCCAAAGCTGGTGAAGAAGCATGTGGCTTAGCTGAGAGAGTGTGATCACCAGGTGTGGCTGGGGAGGGGTGGATTCAGGTGGAGATACAGGGGACAGTGTCCCCTGGGGTGCAGCAGAGCATGTAAGAGAGGACCAGGGGTGGCTTCAGCTGCCTCACTTCACATGGACATTGATCTCTTCAGAGGGCATCACCGCCTTCCTAGAGACAAAGAAGGTTCTCCTGGTGATGAGTGTCCAACTGCAGGTGAAATCCAAGTACTGCGACTATATCTTGGTACGTGCAGAGTCTGGCCTGGTTCCTGCCTTCCCACTTTCCCCAGGCAGATGTTTTATGGCCACAGCAGGGGATGGGGGTGGCTCCTATGTCACCCCAGTCCCTTCTCACACTGATGTCCCCTTGCCTAGGTGCTGACACCCTGGCGAGCCTACATGCTGCCAGTGATGCTGCCGGTGAGGGTAAGTGTTGGGGACCCTGTGCCTTGGTAGAGACCTGTGGATCTCAGGAGGGCATTCACTTAGCTGCTTGGGGCACTGGGGTGTGTGACCCATGGGTCACCTGGGCTACCGGGATGCACTGAGGAACAGGAGGAGGAGAATGATGGGGTGAAGAGGAGAGGGTCTGGGGGCTGGTGAAGGCTGAGGGGCATGGCTGGGTGCTACCCAAGGCATGGGGAAGGGTGGGAGCCAGGCACCTTTGAGGCCTCCTTCTCCATCAGCACTGGGGCTGATCCTACTTCTTTCGCTATCAGGTTCACAGCAGCTTCAGCTTCCTGGAGGTGAGGGAGATGACGGTGCGAGAGCCCAGCTTGGTGAGTGGCACCAACCCCACCTTGTGCCTATCTCCCCCCGTGGCAAACTCTGTCTCAGAGCCAACCGCAGGGTTTGGAGGTGTCCTGGCTCCCCGTTGCACACTGAAGGTCACCTATGATGGTCTGTGAAAGCTCCACCAGGGTTATTTATTCCTTCACCACCTCTAAAGAAATTATCTTATTGCCTCGGGGTTGGAGGTGCAGCGTGGCACCCAGGGGTACTGGGGACAAGCACAGGTGCCCTTTCCCTCTGGCAGCCGCAGTCAGCGCCTGGCCGTGCCACCTCCTGCTCTGCGGGGACAAGGTGACAAACGGCTGCTGGCTTACGGAGAAGCCAAATTTAGCAGGAGGGTGTTTTAAACCCCGTTAATCCTCTTAGAGAGCGGCGTCGCGTAGGGCGGAGGCGGCGGCTGGGACCCACGGAGGAGAGGAACGGGATGCCCTGGGGCTTGGATGCACCATAGTCCTCGTTAACCTCTTCTCTGGCTTTTGCTCTTTAAAACATCACCGGTGACGGCGGCCCCGGCGTCTAAACCGGGTTTCTGTTGCTCGGCTGAGATATAAAGAGGAGCTGGGCAGGGAGCGAGGGGGCGTGGGGGCTTGAAACCCCAGGGTGGAGGGGGAGTGAGACACCCGCCTGGGATCTGGGAAGCCCAGGCATGGTTAATGCGCAGGCAGAGCCAGCCCCGCTGCCTCCCGCAGCCCCGCTGCCTCCCGCAGCCCCGCGCACCGGCGGAAGCTCCGTCCTTGGGCGCTGCTGCCAGCAGATAATTGTCATCTCGCTCCCACGCCTCCATCAGCGGGTAATTAAATCAGGGAGCGTGTTGCCATGGGAGTTTTTGGTGGTTTGTTTTCTTTTTTTTTTTTTCCTTTCCTTTTTCCTGGTAGGAACTGAAAGCTAAAAAAACCTTTAAAACCTGATTAGAAAAATTTAGGGAGGAAACCTCCATCCCCCAGCTGCAGCTGCTGCAAGCAGAGCTGAGGCTCTTCTTCATCCCCCACTGCTTTGAGCTGCTTCTGCTCTCGCTTAGCCTGAGTTCTGGGGAGGTTTCTGCCTTATTCTGGCAGGTTCCCGAGCTCTTTGATGTATTTCATCCTAAATTCCCACTGCTCGCAGCCTTCCCTGTGCTCACCGAGCTGTGGCTGGGGGTCATAAACTGATGGTTGTCACCGTGGTGTCCAGAGGCTTGGGGATGCTGCCTGCTGCCAGCTCACTCCGACATCTCCCATCCTTTGGACCCTGTAGGTTGTCATAGAAACGGATGCAGCATCTTACGCCTTCCGGTTCATGTCCTTTGATGATTTGGAGCAAGTTGTCATCCACGTCACCATGTCACTTAAGAAGGTCTTTCCCGACTCATCCCCTGGGTAAGGTTCTTGTTCTCTTCAGGGCTCATTGTGTAGGTACCAGAGCAACCTCTTTGCTCAGAAAAGCCCCAAATATGGGATGAGTTCACAATTAGCACCTTTTAACAGGAGAAAACCACACTGGTGGAGGCCAGACCCTGCTCCCCAATCACATTGGGAAGAGTATTTCTGGCCACCCTATACAGAAGGGTGGGAGATAAACATCGAGTGATGGGGCTCTTCTCCCAGCCCATTGTCATGCACCCCTCTTGGTCCTTCTCCAGGACACTGCTCAAGAACTCCCCCCCCAACCTGTATGAGAGGATCCGGCAGATCACGGACTCGCTGGAGGAAATGCTGCAGAGCAGCCCTGGACCCTGTGGTAGGTCCTTTTTTTTCCCCCACACTCCTCCCACCGGCAGGACCAAGACTGGAGCACTCTGGGGACCATCACAGCCCCATGTCCATCAGTGCTGGCTCTGCTGAAAACCCCCATCTCCGCCGACCAGGCACTCATGGTAGCTTACGTTAGAAGGAGCCATGCTAGTAGGATCTGTTCTCCACCAGTCTACCCTACACCATGGGACAGGAGCAGGTGTGAGGAGCCACAGTTCCTCAGAAGGGAGCAGGACAGATTTGAGGCAAGGATGCTCAGTGTCCACCCATGAGGATGTGCAGGTGTGGATGCTTCTATCCACTTCAAACAGCATTGCTACAGAGCCAGGGACTTTTTCTGTAACCTGGTTTGAAGTAGGATACCTTCATTATCATCACACAGTGCACCTCACCTGGTGTCTATGTGAACCAAGCAAAGCAAACCGCAGACTCCTGAGGTGTGTGACCACTTTTGGTCCAGTAGATCATGCAGGACACACCTTTGAGGAAGCAAAAGAGAACTGTCACTGTCCCTTCTGAGATCTCACCATCCCTCTCCTGCTTCCTGCCCTCCCCAAAGGTCTGCTCCACATTCCTGTAGGAAGGCCTGCCACCAAGACTGTTTTCTCTCTGCAGGGGGGTTTTCAGAGACCTACGCTGCTTTATGCGATTACAACGGCTTCGCATTCCGTGAGGAGATCCAGTGGGTGAGCTGGTCTGTCCCGTGGAGACAGGACAATGACAGTGTGTCACTTGGTGGGATGGTCATGGATGCCTCTGCTCCAGGCAGCAGCCTCATGGGACTGCTGTGGGTGGGACACCCTAGGGATATCCTAGAGCTGGGAACTGCAGTTTTGCCTGGCTTGAGTTGCCTCTCTTCCTTGGTGGGCTGGAATCAAAATGCAGGTAGGGATGAGATGCCCTGGACCAGGTTGTTTCCTAGACTGTCACTTAAGGAGAGCCCCTGGAAATAGGGGACCTTGCTGGATGTCCCTAGTAAAGGAGATCCTCACTGAGACTTGGCCACAGCAGGACTGACTGTTCCCCTCTTCCTCTTGGACATGGACTCCAGCCCACGCCTTCCCACACCCTCATTCCCATCATCCTGGGGGTGTATTGCTGCCTTCTGGCCAGTCCCTGAAGATGTGGTCCAAGACCCACTGAGCTGTCCCACCAATGTGGGACACATGTCCTTCCAGCCACAGCACCAGGGGAGGTTTTAAGCTTGGGGTCTAGTCAAAAGCTTGCCCAGGCGAGGGTCCTTGAAAGTTCAGCTCCTTCCAGTGGCACTGGGCACCTGAGCTCTTCTCAGGACCAGGTGCTGAGCATGATCCATGTGCCCATCCATCTGGACAGGATGTGGACAACATCTACCACAGCCAGGACTGCCGGGAGTTCAACTTGCTGGACTTCAACCACCTGGAGAGCCGGTGAGTCCCCTGTCTGTGCTGCCTGCAGTGTCCTGTGCTATGCCAGCACTGGTCCTCATCCTCCTAGTCCATATCAGGGGTGGCCCAACACAATCCTTGGCTCGCCTCAGAAGCTTTTATCATTTTAAATGCTCTGAGGAGGCCCTATCTGCAGGCTGAGACTCCCCTGTCCCATGGGGCAATGGCCCCAAGGGGCTGGGCAACCCCCACCCCGCTCATTTTTAACACCCAGAGAAGCCTGTGAGCTGCTCACGGAGGTGAAACCCAAACGTCATGGAGGCTTCAGGCAGCTCATGCCCATCAGGTGTTTCCCTATGCAAAGCAGCCAGCACTGCCGGCGGCCCCAAAATGTGGCACTGCTCCCCACCAGCTCCCCCAGTATCTGTTACAACCTTATAGTGGGGCTGTGAGCTCAGGCTGTGCCCAGAGTTGTCCCTGCGGGGCTCAGCCATGGCTCCTTCCCAAGAAAGATGGAGCCAGGGCTGAGCTCTGGGATGGAGGTGTAGTGAGTCTGGGACAAGTTTTTTGGGGAACAGGATCTGGGTTCAACTGGCCAAAAAGGACGTGGGTTTAGAGATTTCTTTGGACCAGGAAGCCATAAAGAAACTGGTTTCCACTCAAGCAAAACTTGTGTTGATCTTTACACCAGAGCTCAGAATTAAAAAGGAAAGAAAAAACCCAAACCAGACATTTTGCAGAAGTATGCAAATATTTTGATTAATTTTTATTTTCCCCGAGGAAATAATCTGAGGAAGTTGAGCTGTGCTTGTGGGTTGTTTTAAACTCATCGACCCCAGTCCTGATCCATTGAATGATGTCTTAGGGTACCCCAGGGTTAGGTGCCTTTGGGGCACCCCTTTGGGACCAAGCTTGGCTCAGCCTGACCCCTGACTCCCTTATCTTTGTCACCCTGCAGAGATGTGGCGCTGAGTGTTGCCGCCTTGTCCTTCAACCTGTGGTTCACCAAGCTCTCCTGCAAGGACTTCAGGCTGGTGAGTGCTGGTGCTGCAGTGCTGGGCATGCTGGAGGTGGACAGATCTCCAGAAAGGTTTTCTTCTCCCCTGCCAGAACCAGGAGATTTCAGAGCAGCTGCTCTACATGCTCAGCAAATCAGTGATGCTGGAGGAGCTGGTGCTGGAAAACAGTGGGTTGAAAGCGTAAGCAACTGATGTGGCAATGAGCAGGATCTCAGCAGCCCCATGGTCCTCCCCTCACATGAAGCTGGACCATCCATGGATCCATGTTCTGGGGGTGGTTGCTGCCCCATCCGCTTGGCAGCATAAAGCTTGTTGGGAGCAGAGACCTCCAGTAGCCTGGAGGCCTCCGAACATCACCAACCCTTGGAGATGCTCTGCTATATGGGCAGCAGCTGGTGGCACATCCCCATATGGTGTTGGTGGCTGTGTCTCCTGGAGGTGACCATATGTTGCTCAGTTGGGTGACCCTTCTCCCTACAGTGACTTTGTGCAGAGAATGGCCCAGGTGCTCAGCAATCATCCCGACTCCGTCCTGCATACCATCAACCTTGCTGGCAACCAGCTGGAAGACAGAGGTACCCAACTTCTGGGCAAGGATGTGTTTACTCCTCTGAAAACTGATGTTCAACTCCAGATCCCACTGGCAGCTGGCCCTGCCCTGGGGGCTGTAGCTCAGGGTAGGACAGATGCTCAGGGATCTCCTCCCTTTCTCCAGGGATCATTGCCTTCAGCCAGCACGTGGAGAAGAGTCCCAAGGGTCTGAAGAGCCTCAGCTTGGCCAGGACAATGCTTACTGCCAAAGGTACTGCCTGGGTTCTGTTGGGAGGCTGGACATGGTCACACTTGGAGCCAAGGTGGCACCAAAGGGGTGGCTGGAAGGGCTGCAGGAACACCCTGGAAAGGGCATCTTCAAGGATGCAATGTCGTGCTGTAGAGAAATGTCCCTTCCTCTGCTTCACGGCTCTCCTCAGTGCAGGGGACCGCAGGCATCTGTCTCTCCACTTCTCCTCACGCAGGGATGAATGTGTTATGCAAAGCCCTCACAGATAACAAAGCCATTGGATCCTCCCTCCGGCACTTGGACTTCTCTGGAAACCCTGGCACCCTGGCTGGGGATGACATCAGTGTGAGTGCTCAGGCTGTGCTAGGGTGACAGCCCCCAGGCTCTGTCCCCAGCATGGTTTTGGGTGGCTTTGGTCTCCTGGGGTCTGTGCTCGGCCTTGCAGCACCCCAGGGATGGGGACATCTCAGCTGTAACACCTCCCTGCCTACCCAGGAGCAGCTGGGCATGCACTGGGGACATCCCAGGGTGGGAGATGCCACCTGAGGCAAGGAGCGAGCAGCCTGGGGCTGGGTCCCCATGTGTGGGATTCATGCCTGTGCCCAGCAGGAGGGAGGGGGCAGCCTGGAGCTGGGCTGCAGGGTGCTGGGCAGGGGGGGCAGGGTCCTGGGCAAAGCCACTGAGACCTCTCTGATCACAGACCCTGCAGAGCCTCCTCCACCAGTGCCACTCGCTCTCCCACCTCAGCCTGGCTGGCACCGACTGTCCCTTGGATGTGGTGAGCACCTGCGGAGGGGGTCCCAACAGCGAGCCCCTGCCCCCAGCCCCCTCCTGGAACTGTGCCACACTGCCTGGGGGTGCTGCCACCCCATTGGGTGGCACGGAGCTGTGACATTTCACTCCATGCCCACCGCTGCGGGTGGGTCAAGGGTCTCAGGGTTCAGCAGGAGGAAGAAGAGAGACCCAGCATGGGGCAGGCATAAGTCCCATAAGGCACCCCCCCCATAAGTCACCCCACACTGTCACCCATCCATCCCCGGGCTGGGCGAGGGTTCTCCTCAACATGGCTTGTGTCTGCACCCCGGCAGCTGTTTGGAGCCCTGATCCATGGATGCCACAACAGCCTTGTCCACCTGGATGTCTCCAGAAACGTGTACTCCCACAGGTAAGCCCCCAGGATGGCAGGAAGGGCAGCGCAGTACCCAGGCAGGTGGCTGCTGCCAGGTGGCAGATGATGCCACATGGTGTCCATCCTTTTCAGGAGGGTGAAAACCATCTCCCCTGCCATCAAGGAATTTTTCAGCCAGGCCTGTGCCCTCAGGAATGTCTCCCTGGCGGGTACCAAGCTGCCAGCAGATGCTGTGAGGTGAGGTGGGGCTGAGTCCATCAAGGAGATGGATTCCATCTGGGTGGGACCTCGCTCAGAGAGCACTGGTGGGGAGGATGCATGGGGCTGTGAGAGGCAGAGCTCTGGGCAGGATGACTTCGGCAGCACCCTGCACCCACTGCCTGGACCATGTCAGGGTGCGCCATGGTGGGTGCTGGTGCCGTCGTTGCTCGCATCGATGGGTGGCTTTGGTGACTTTCCCAGGGCATTGCTGCAAGGGCTGGCAGACAACAGCCACATCAGCGACCTGAGCCTGGATCTTAGTGGTTGCGAGGTGAGGAGCTGGCACTTATGGGTGCCACGGGTCCAGACAGGGGGTCCTGTCATGGCAGTCAAGAGAAGGTCCATGCCCTGTCCGCCGTGGGGCTGGGATGACCTTCCCGACGGCAGACTCCTGTTTGCAGGGCTCAGTGTCTCCCCTTGTACTGATGTCTCACTGTTTCTTCCAAGCTGAGATCAGCGGGGGCCCAAGTCATCCAGGACCTTATCCCCGATGCCAGCTCCATCAGCAACCTGGACTTGTCTGACAATGGTAGGTCTCCTTTCTTCCCTAGCCTGGGAGGAGATCTCCTCCAGCTGCAGGTCTGGCCACCACCAGCTTCTTTGATCTGTCAAACCTTGTGAGCTTGGAGGAGTCCCTAGGGACCCTGGGTAAGGTCTGCTGCACTCACCTACCTCTTGACTGCTCTGGCTAATGCAACACCAGACTGTGTCTGTCACCTCCATAGGTCCTTCAGCAGCAGAAGCTGCAGCACTATGGGCTGTGTCTCATGGGGCTGAAGCCACCCAATGCCCAGCTGTGGATTCCTGCCTGAGAAATTACCACCTCATCAGGCTTTTATGCCTTTTTACCCCAAAAACCAACCACCCCTCCACTTTCCCCAAGGCAGTCAGTCCTTACGTGTGCTCTTCTTCCTTTGCTGATGTCCTTCCCAGCATACCAGGCCTTGCTCATCACCTCCCGGCATTGCATCCCGTGGTAGGCAGCAGTGGTGGTCTTCACCTCTCCCCTCATTCAGAGACAGTATCTCAGCATGGGGCATGGGGGTGACTTCTTCACCTCTTTCTGCCTCAGGACTTGCTAAAAATTCTCATTTCACATCTTTCTTGGTACAAGCCTCTTTGAATCTGAGGTGCCCTTATGTTGCTAGCTCAGGGTGTGAAGAGTTCAGAAGGTCTCCCTGGGTTGAAACTCTTCTCACCTCTTTGCAGCTTCTGCTCCTAACCTTGCCCTGCTGTGGATTTGTCCTACTGAAGCCATGGGCAAGAAACCCAAATGATTGCAAACATCACCTCTGTCAGCTCTTAATTTCACCTAAAAGGCCCTAAACTTTAAAGCAGCTCTGTGAGCATCTCACAGCAGATCACACAGCTCCTCAGCAGCCAACTGGCTCTGGGAAAGCTGACAAGATTTGGAGTCATTCAAAAGTCTGCTCAGGCCACACATGGTCTAGAAGCTCACTTTTGTACCCAACATCTCTGTCCTACCTTTGCCAAAGTCTGCTTATAAATTTGCTTTCCTGCTAGAGCAGCTCCATGCAGTAGGGACAGTCCCATAGCTGGGTCTTGGTGCCGCTTGCCCTTGGCTGGAAGAGCAGCTGGGCGAGCAGATCCCTGCCCCATGGGAGAGATGTCACCTCTGCTGGACAGATTTCCCTGGGGTCACTTTGCAGGTGCCCTGTCTCTGTCTTTGGTTTCCTTGGAGAAGCCATGAAGTGGAGGAAGATGCTCAGGAGTTGCCCTGGGCATCTCTTCTCCATCCCACAGTGGCTCCTTGGTGGCTCTGCAAATATCCTGTGAGGGACCACCTTGGTGTTACCTCTGTGGACTGCTCAGAACATCCCAATGGGTGTTTCCAATCTCTTGTAGGCTTTGACCCCAACATGGTGACGCTGGTGCTGTCCATCGGCAGAAGCAAGTCCATCAGGCACGTTTCTCTGGGGAAAAACTTCAACATCAAATCCAAGTAAGTACAAAGCTGCAGCACCTGGGCCAGGAGCCATCCTGGCACCAGGTGCCTACCTTGACTCTGTCTCCGAAGCCCACGGACTGGTCAGGAATGCCAGGAATCACCTGGCCATCCTGCCTGCTCCAACCCAACAGGGAGCCTGGGGCCATGGGGGGACCATCACCTGATCTTGTGGGGCCACAGGTGCTGCAGGGTCAGGTCAGAGCCTCAGGCAAGGGTGGGAGGGAGGATGAAGCTCTGCCAGCTGTCCCTGTGGCCCCAGGAGAAACATATGTAACCCCCACACCATGTCTCCCACAGAGAGGGGCTGTTGGACGTCCTGCACCGCATCGTCCAGCTTACCCAGGAGGACGACTGTGTAAGTCCAGCTTGCCCTCAACCATCCCACTGCACTGAGGTGTCATTCAGATCCCTCCCAGCCCAACCTGGGAGCAAACCAACCTCCCTCCTTCCCTCCAAATCCTTCTGCTCATTTTCCTCCGCCTGCAGCAGATGCTCAGGCAAAGAAGCCAGAGCTGTTCCTGTTTATCCAGGAAGGCAGGAGCCTGTGTCTGGCTAAAGGCACAGAGGAGACACTTGGTGTAACCTGGCCGTGGTCCAGCTCCCCAAAAAACCCTCACTGCTCCTTGCTGCCTGCCAGGCATCAGAGCTAAACCTAGGGTGGTGTCTAAGCACCCATTGCCCTCCTGTTTCTTGGTGTTCTGCATGACATGGGCTCTCCAAAACCAGAACCGGCTACCCGCAGCAGCTCCCAGTTGGGGATGGAGGCTGTGTCTGCAGGAGTGACACACCTCCTGATGTGTCCTGGCCACCTCTCACCCACCTTCTCCCCTTTCCAGCCTCTCCAGTCCCTGTCCGTGGCCGAATCACGCCTCAAGCTGGGAACCAACGTCCTACTGAGTGCCCTGGGCAGTAACACCAGCCTCATTGCTCTGGACATCAGTGGCAATGCCATGGGGGACACAGGGGCCAAGATGCTAGCCAAGGCCCTGCAGATCAACACGAAACTCAGGTAGCAACAAGTCCACAGTGCCCTGTAGGTACCTTTCACACCTTGTGCTGGGTGGTCCTGATACGATGGTCCTGGTTGTGACACTGAGGCCATCAGAGGAGGTTTATCACAGCTCCTGGTGACCACAGATCCATGATGGCCATTCCTGGTGCATGGTCAGATGCTGTGACCATGTCTTGCTCTCATGGCAGTCATCTGGCAGTGCTGGCAGGGGACACCTGAAGGGCTTGAGCTGTTCACTTGCCCTGCCCCAGCACTTGCCAAGTCTTTGTGAGGTTCCTGCACAGCCCAGTGCTGCAGCTTGACCCTCACAGTCGCTGCCCTCACCCCACGCTCTGGCTTCAGATCCTAAAATTCCATTTTTGGACCACATTAGTCCTGTAAAGGCAAGGCAGGGGTGTCTGCAGGGGATGGGGAAGGGTCTCCCAGACAGGGCTGTTCCTCTGGGGGGATGACTCGATGCTGCCTGACCATGTCCTCCCTGCCCTTTGCTCCCTGCAGGTGCCCACATACTTTACAGGTCCTTGTAAAGTCCATGTTTAGGTTTTAAATATTGAGATTAATTTTTTTTTAAACCCCATTTCTAGCCTTTCTGTGGTCAGCCTTGGGTTCACTCTTCCTAGCCCTCGGTAGGTGGGTACCCACCTCGAGGCCATGTGGGTGAAGGCAGGGCTGACTCGTGTCTTTCTCTTTGCAGGACCTTGGTTTGGGACAGGAACAACACAACAGCACACGGGCTCCTAGAGGTAGCTCAAGCTTTAGAAAGGTATGTAAGGAGCCACTTGGTCCTCCTGGCTTGCTACTGCCATACACAAGGATGTCACTGTCCCCAGGGCTTCTTGTCCCCTTGAAATAGCAAGTGCATCCCACAGCTGCATTTTTGTTACCATCCTTGGGGTGTCCCCTGGGCTCTTCAACCCAACCCAGCACAGCCTCATGTCACCCAAGGCAGCCCCCAGCGAGCTCAGGGAGATTTGCTGTTGGTGGAGATGTGATGCTCCTTTCCTCCCTAACCACAAAAGATGGGTAGAAGCTGTCCACCTGCTGTGCATGTGGTCAGGTCTGACGTTTGGCCATGCAGGTTTTCTGGAGGTCTGAAGAAAGAGAAGTGGGTGGGGAGCCCAGGCGGGTGGTCACTGCTGCCCCATTGGGGTTTGTTGACAGCCAGAATTTGGCCATCCTTATCTCCAGAGCTGGGCTTTGTCTGGGCTGCCATTGGGTGGGCTCTGCACTGACATTATTTCTGCGGGGATGAGTGTGGCGAGGGA